>CAUJNA010003405.1:481509-486509 GCA_963377175.1 Effrenium voratum | reverse complement strand
GCAGCAACAGCAACAGCAACAACCACAAACAAAACCACAACCGACAAGAACAAGAACAAGAACAAGAACACCAACAAAAACAACAACAAACACCAACACCAACACCAATACCAACACCACCAACACCACCACCACCGCCAACAACAACAACAATAATCAACAACAACTACAACAACGGCGACAACAGCAACAGCAACAGCAATAGGAACAGCAACAGCAACAGCAACAGCGACAGCGACAGCGACAGTGACAGTAACAGCAACAGCAACAGCAACAACAGCAACAGCAACAGCAGCAACAGCGGCATTAGCAACAACAGCAACAGCAAAACCAAAAACAACCACCACCAACACCCCCACCACAACAACAACAACCAACAACCAACAGCCAACAGCCAACAGCCAACAACCAACATCCAACAACCAACAACCAACAACCAACAACAAACACCAAACAACAAACAACACACAACACACAACAAACAACAAAACACAAACCACAAACAACAAACAACAAACAACAAAAATAACACAGCCAACAGCCAACAACCAACAAACAACAAACACAAACAACAAACAACAAACAGCAACCAACAGCCAACAACAACAACACCGACAACGACAACGACAACGACAAACAACGGCAACAGCAACAGCAACAGCAGCAGCAGCACCAACAAGATCAACAACAGCAGCAACAACAGCAACAACACACAACAGCAACAGCAACCGCAGCAACAACAACAACAACAACAGCAACAGCAACAGCAACAGAAACAGCCACAGCTACAGCGGCACCAACACCAGCACCATCACCAGCGCCAGCACCAACACAAACAACAATGACAACAACGACAACAACAGCAACAACCAAAGAACAAAAACAAGAACATGAACATGAACAAGAAGCAGCAGCAGCGACAACAACATCAACAACAAGAACAACCACATCCACATCCACAACCACAACCACAAACAACAACAACGACAACGGCAACCACAACCAAAACCAACAACAACAGCAACAACGACAACGACAACGACAGCGACACCACCAACGCCAGCACCACCAACAACAACAACAACAACGACAACGACAACGACAACGGCAACACCAACACCAACAACACCAACACCAACACCAACACACCAACGCCAACGCCAACACCAACACCAACAACAACACCAACACCAACACACCAACGCCAACACCAACACCAACACCAACACCAACACCACCAACACAGCAACAGCAACAGCAACAGCAACAGCAACAGCAACAGCGACAGCGACAGCGACAACGACAGCGACAGCGACAGCGACAGCGACAGCGACAGCGACAGCGACAGCGACAGTGACAGTAACAGCAACAGCAACAGCAAGAGCAGCAACAGCAACAGCAGCAACAGCAACAACAGCAACAAAAACAACCACCACCACCACAACAACAACAAGCAACAGCCAACAAGCAACAGCCAACAACCAACAACCAACAACCAACAACCAACAACAAACAACAAACAACAAACAACAGACAACAAACAAACAAACAACAAACAACAAACAACAAACAAACAACAAACAACAAACAACCAAAAACAAACAACAAACAACAAACAACCCACAACCCACAACCCGCAACCAACAACCAAAAACCAACAAACAACAATCAACAACCAACAATCAACAACAACAACGACAACGACAACGACAACAACAACAACAACAACAACAACAACAACAACAACAACAACACAACAACCACAACAACCAGCAACCACAACCACAACAACAACAACGACAACAATAACAGCAGCAACGGCAACGGCAAAAGCGACAGCAACGAAGCAACAGCAACAGCCAACAGCAACAAAAACAACCACCACCACCACAACAACAACAACAACAACAACCAACAGCCAACAACCAACAACCAACAACAACAACGACAACAACAACACAACAACCACAACAACCAGCAACCACAACCATAACCACAACAACAACAACGACAACAACAACGACAACAATAACAGCAGCAACGGCAACGGCAAAAGCGACAGCAGCGAAGCAACAGCAACAGCCAACAGCAACAACAACCACCACAACAACAACAACAACAACAACAACAACAACAACAACAACAACAACAACAACAACACAACAACTACAACAACCAGCAACCACAACCACAACCAAAACCACAACCACAACCGCAACCACAACAACAACAACAACGACAACAATAACAGCAGCAACGGCAACGGCAGCAGCGACAGCAGCGAAGCAACAGCAACAGCCAACAGCAACAACAACAACCACAACAACAACGACAACGACAACGACAACGACAACGACAACCACAACGACAACAACAACAACAACAACAACAACAACAACAACAACAACAACGACCACAACAACAACAACAACAACAACAACAACAACAACAACAACAACAACAACAACAAGAACAGCAACAACAACAACAACAACAACAACAACAACAACAACAACAACAACAACAACAACAACAACAACAACAACAACAACACACAACAACACACAACACACAACACACAACACACAACACACAACACACAACACACAACACACAACACACAACACACAACACACAACAAACAACAAACAACAAACAACAAACAACAACAAACAACAGGAACAAACAACAAACAACAAACAACACACAACAAACAACAAACAACCTCCAACAAACAACCAACATCCACCAACAAGCAACAAACAACAAACAACAAACAACAAGAACAAGACCGAGAACAAGAACCAGAACAACCAACAACCAACAACCAACAACCAACAACCAACAACCGACAACCAACAAGCAACAAGCAACAATCAACAAGCACCAAACAACAAACAACAAACAACAAACAAAAAACAACCAACAACCAACAACCAACAACCAACAACCAAGAACAAGAACAAGAACAAGAACAAGAACAACAAGAACAATAACAAGAACAAGAACAGGAACAAGAACAACAACAACAACAACAACAACAACAACAACAACAATAACAACAACAGCGACAGCGACAGCCACAGCGGGAGCGACAGCGACAGCACCAAGCGACAGCAACAACAACGGCAACAACAACAACAACAACAACAACCACAACAACAACCACAACAACAACAAAAACAAAAACAACAACGACAACCACAGCAAAAGCAACAGCAACAGCGACAACAACAACAACAACAACAACAACAACAACAACAACAACAACAACAACAACAACAACAACAACAACAACAACAACAACCACAACCACAACCACAACCACAACCACAACCACAACCACAACCACAACCATAACCACAACAACAACAACGACAACAACAACGACAACGACAGCCACAGCAACAGCAACAGCAACAGCAACAGCAACAGCAACAACAACAACAACAACAACAACGGCCAGGAGCTGCGGTTTGCCCGCGGCCCTCGGGAACAACGTTTCGGGACCATATTCGGGCAGCGGGCAAGCCTCAACTCCTCGAGATCCGCTTTATGAAGCGGAATGCAAAAAGTAAAAATTCCCAATGTTTTCCTTGTTCCTGGGAACCCCGAAGTGAACACTTTGCAATTGTCTCATGCAGAAAACTTAGCCCTCGCCAGCAAATGGAGCTCTTGCAAGCAGCCGCTGCCGGTTTAATTATACACAGTTGACCCTAAACCAAAACCCCAAAACGTGAGCAGGTGTTCTTATTAGGTAGTAGGCGTGGATGCAGTGCTGAGCGGGTGCACGTGAGCGGGTGTTCTTATTAGGTGGTAGGCGTGGATACCGTGCTGAGCGGGTGCACGTGAGCGGGTGTTCTTATTAGGTGGTAGGCGTGGATAACGCTGCACGTGAGCGGGTGTTCTTATTAGGTTCGTGGATATGCTGAGCGGGTGCACGTGAGCGGGTGTAGGTGGCGTGGGATGCAGTGCTGAGCGGGTGCACGTGAGCGGGTGTTCTTATTAGGTGGTAGGCGTGGATACCGTGCTGAGCGGGTGCACGTGAGCGGGTGTTCTTATTAGGTGGTAGGCGTGGATACCGTGCTGAGCGGGTGCACGTGAGCGGGTGTTCTTATTAGGTAGTAGGCGTGGATGCAGTGCTGAGCGGGTGCACGTGAGCGGGTGTTCTTATTAGGTGGTAGGCGTGGATACCGTGCTGAGCGGGTGCACGTGAGCGGGTGTTCTTATTAGGTGGTAGGCGTGGATACCGTGCTGAGCGGGTGCACGTGAGCGGGTGTTCTTATTAGGTGGTAGGCGTGGTGCAGTGCTGAGCGGGTGCACGTGAGCGGGGTGTTCTTATTAGGTGGTAGGCGTGGATACCGTGCTGAGCGGGTGCACGTGAGCGGGTGTTCTTAGGGTGCATGCAGTGCTGACCGTGCTGAGCGGGTGCACGTGAGCGGGTGTTCTTATTAGTGTAGGTGGTAGGCGTGGATGCAGTGCTGAGCGGGTGCACGTGAGCGGGTGTTCTTATTAGGTGGTAGGCGTGGATGCAGTGCTGAGCGGGTGCACGTGAGCGGGTGTTTTATTAGGTGGTAGGCGTGGATACCGTGCTGAGCGGGTGCACGTGAGCGGGTGTTCTTATTAGGTGGTAGGCGTGGATACCGTGCTGAGCGGGTGCACGTGAGCGGGTGTTCTTATTAGGTTCGTTGCAGTGCTGAGCGGGTGCACGTAGTAGGCGTGGATGCAGTGCTGAGCGGGTGCACGTGAGCGGGTGTTCTTATTAGGTGGTAGGCGTGGATGCAGTGCTGAGCGGGTGCACGTGAGCGGGTGTTCTTATTAGGTGGTAGGCGTGGATACCGTGCTGAGCGGGTGCACGTGAGCGGGTGTTCTTATTAGGTGGTAGGCGTGGATGCGTGCTGAGCGGGTGCACGTGAGCGGGTGTTCTTATTAGGTGGTAGGCGTGGATGGTGCTGAGCGGGTGCACGTGAGCTTATTAGGTGGTAGGCGTGGATACAGTG
>CAUJNA010003405.1:406509-479009 GCA_963377175.1 Effrenium voratum | reverse complement strand
GCGCACGCGCACGCGCACGCGCACGCGCACGCGCACGCGCACGCACACCACACACACCCACACACCCACACACCCACCCACACACCCACCCACGCACGCACGCACGCACGCACGCACGCACGCACGCACGCACGCACGCACGCACAGACCAACACACACACACACACCCACACGCACACGCACACGCACACGCACACGCACACGCACACGCACACGCACACGCACACGCACGCGCGCACGCGCACGCGCACGCGCACGCGCAGCACGCGCACGCGCACGCGCACGACGAGCACGCGCACGCGCACGCGCACGCGCACGCGCACGCGCACGCACACGCACACGCACACGCACACGCAGGCACGCACGCACACGCACACGCACACGCACACGCGCACGCACGCACGCACGCACGCACGCACGCACGCACCCACACACACACACACACGCACGCACGCAATCAATAAAACAAACAAACACAACAAACACACCATAATTTCTGGCAGGGCAGAAAGTCGGCTCCTGGTAAAAAGAAAAAAGTTCTGTCCAAGGAAAGCGCCAAGTGGAAGGAAGCAACCCGTGAAATCCTCCGCCTTCCACATAGGTGCAGCGCAGGAGGCTGTTGGGCGAGGGTGTCAAATAGTTCTCGGAGCACTGCAGTGAGCACTGCGCCCCTTGGGGCACCTGCAGCTCGCCCGCCACCTGGAAATGGCTGTGGCTCAAAAAACCGGCGCGTACCAAAATGGATCCTGGTATGGACACATGGACCAAAACCTGCGTAACCCCGCCTGTTTAATTTTGGGCCGCACCCAAATGGAGAGGGAACCCGGCGAAGCCCCAGTTGAGAGAAGCCAGGGGTTCAAAAGCTGCCTTCGAACCAACGACAAAGGACTTTCCGAAAACATCATGCAGGGAATCTTGGCACAGGACTGCCAGCGGAGGAGCGCTTGGACTGTGGGGCGGGTTCAGGTGTGAAGCACGGCGGGCATGCCGAACGTTGAAATTACCTGCGCCAATGCCACGGCGCGGATACAGCGCTCGAGCGGGTGCGCTTCAGCGGGCGTGGATATAGTGAGCCGGTGCGCTCGAGCGGCGCAATGTGGCGTAGGTGCGTTTTTGTTTTGTCTACCAACGTATCAATGGGGAATGCGCACTGAGGTTCATGCGAACACGGACACCCCAACACTGAGAGAAAACCCGAAGACCATGTTTGCGGCCGTGCCAATCGGGAATGCTCTAAAGTTCATGTGAACATGCCCGACACTGTGCACTTTCTGCGGCCGTGCCAATGGGGAATGCGCGCTGAAGTTCATGTGAACGTGAACACCCCGCCATTCCAACCTTCCCACACCCCAGGCACAAAAGCGTGTTGCCCCGCGCCGCTGATAGCAGCGTGAGCAACAGCAAGAGAATCTGCTGGTGTTTGAAAAGTCGTTCGGGGCTCAGTCTTTATGTACAATGAGCCTCCTCGAACACCAGCATTTTGGCCCTCTGGCCATCCCCAAAGTTGGGGCTGGTGTTTTGACCCAAAAACTCGGGGAGTGACAAGGGCCCTGTACCCTCTACAACCACGGGCAAAGGCACCCAGATTAAAGGGCACCCTTGCTAAGACAAAGGTTGCTGCCGAACACTCAGGTCTTACCTGGGCATCTTCCGTAAATCCAATTGGGCCCGTGGTGCACGCGCGCCGGACCCATCGTAAATCCCGCTGGGTGTTTGGGGTTTTTGGTGCCGGATGAAGCCTGCTGCAATATGACGGTGCACACACCTAGGTTATGATCCAGCCAATTTAAGATATCCCGGGGTATAACCAGGATACCGGGACAGACTCAGATCCTTGCAAAAAGTGTACTTTTGCTGGCTGAAAGGGAGAATGCAGAAACGGACATTTGCCTAAAGGCGGCACGTGCTAAGCTCCCTTCCGATCGAGTGGAGGGCCAAAAGGCGCAAACCCCAGACCCGCAGTGGCCTGGCACCCGTGTTTTCGGTTGATTTAGGGAAACCCGAAACAAGGCTCACCGGGGGCGCCGCCCTGGGAAACAGCAACTGGCGACAACAATTCAGCCAGTTTGGCACTGAGAGTACCCGTTTTGTCCACGCCTGCGGCACCACGATAGAGAGACTGTCCCGCCAGCCTTCACATGCGCCGACATGGGGGCGACTAGGGGTTCCAGAAAAATGACAACCATGTGCAAATTCATTCCCTCTGGAGTATTTGTTGAGAAAAAGTTCACAAACGAGAAACACGTGAAAAATGACACTTTACTTTTGATGAAATATGCAAAGGCGCAAAACATGAGAAGAACTTGCAACATCTTGCCCTATATTTGAGAAATTGAAAGGACAAATCAACAAAACTACAGTTGGGTTGAAGTAGATGGCACACTTGCCCCGCCAGGTTAGACCAATATTCCCCTTTACTTACGCATGTGAGGAGCAGTGTGCCTTGCAAATTTAGTTTGCAGACCATTTAGTTGATTTTGCAGTGCATCTGCTTCTGCTTATTCATGGCTGTCCATCTACTAAGCCCTGGTTTAACCGTTGGCTTAGATTGTGGGAAATTCAAAGCTACGCGCTCGCACGCAACCTGTGGACTTAAAGGAAAGCTCAGCTAAAATCCGCACGCACATAGGATTTCAACGCGACACCTGCCACCAGAGAGGGCAACTAAGCTGAAACACAAGTTTGACGGGAAACAGCTTTGAAGGGAACCACGGAACAAGAAATCAGAACACAATCACAACCTTGCATTATAAAGCCTGGCCCGCTCTTTGAGTGGATTGGCAAAAAAAATATGAACATTGTACCACTAAAACGGTCTTTCTCCAAAAAAAACACTGAGCGAATTGGCCGGAAACAGTCCAACAAATAAGAAATGGTCTTCCCCGAAAGAACAAGTCCCAGAACCCAGGGAAAGCTCACTTGCCGAAAGGACCCGTCGCCACAAAGGGGAGACGAAAAGGTCAGAGATTCGCTTCAAGCCGATGGCTCCAGCAAATGGTGAGACCGATGGCCAACCGGAGAACACGCGGTCCCAACATGGAAGAAACTCGGCGCCTCCGCAACTATGTTCGCCCCGTTTTCCTTCAGAAAGGCACAAAACCAAAGGCATCATTCAAGACAACCCTCCAAAAATGAGCCCTGGACAAATCATATGATTATGAACCTTGGATGTCTACTTGCTGCATGTTGCAGGGACATTTGAAAAATGTTATTCATTTTCAGTCAACCTGAAATATACGCATATTTTTGAAGAGCCCAAAAGGCGCTCCCCTTATCTCCGCCTTGAAGACCACACGAGGAGAATCAGCCACAGATTGGGCCACACATTCTGGAGAAATGTAGGGACCCCCTGCTAGACATATGGGTCATATGGGAATGTGAATATTTGAGGCTACCCTTTTGCTTTGTGGTTTTACAGGACACCACAAGGACGCCTGCCATTTCTGGGGGACCCCTAAAGAACACACACACACACTGTCACACACACCCATACAGTATTGCGTACAAACATAAAGACTGCTTAACCCGGCTGGTTCATCTGGGCAGCAGTTGTAGACGCCCTGCGGGTGCGGGTTCAGGCTGCAGGGCACGTCCACACAGCTCACGGAATCGGGCGACACATAGGAGCTGTTGGTGCAAACGTACCTGGGTTGGATTTTTTTAGGATTGGGACCCCCAGAAGGGTGGGATTTAGATTTCCCTTAAGACCACAAACAAAATGGCACCGAGCCTTAAACAAGCGAAAGGGTCCTGGAAACCAAAGGTAAGCCAACAAAGAGGGCTGCACAAGTTGGGTTTTTGAAAACCCCACTGGCGCTTGAACAAAATGGGGGTTCAACTCCTAGATGTTTGGGAATTGCTAGGGAAGGCGGGGTAACTACACAGACCTGGAAAACACACGAGCAAGAAGATGCGGCGGCTCAACTGTGGTAAGACATCCTCTAAATGACCCTTGCAAATACAGTTTGAAGAATCGCACCCGAAAAAAGTGACTTTCAGAAAACTTGAGTATGTTCACTGTAAGGGAAACCAAGGGACACTAGGGGGAAAGAACCAAAAGGAGTTGGGTACATAGGTGTGTCTTTGTTGATGGTACCCGTTCTTGGGTTGTGTGAGAAGAGAAACCAAGGGAAAACCAAGCAGGAAATCAAAGGGCTTGTGCTTGAAAGCAAGGTTTAAACAGAAAATGGGGGAATCAAGCCCTTGTTTCTTGGGAGTTGGACACCACACCTCCTTAAGTTGTGGGTTTGTTTTAGAGGGAAACCAAGGAAACACCAAGAGGAACCAAAGGGAACACCAAGAGGAACCAAAGGGGCCCCAAAGAGAATTCAAAGGAAGCAACACGGAAATCAAAGTTCAAACACCACATAAAAGGACATCAAAGGGAAAACACGAGTGTGTCCTTCAGCGTGATTAGGGACACCATGGGACACAAGGACCACATGCATTGCTAGTCAGGATTAGGCCAACCCCTTGTTTCAACATGCAGCCACACTTGTTTGAAGAACCTCCTGTTGGTTTCCCTAACCACAAGTTGGCTTTTTAAACTACAAAATGTTGACCCGATAAATAACCCCCTTTTTGGTAAAAAGCGGGTGTTCCAATCCAGAAGTGATAAATCCCCACTAAAACCAGGCACACCCTCATATCAATAAACAGGGGTTTATCAATCTGGGGTCGACATATAACTTGGACCTCTCCAAGAAGGAACAAAGGAAGCAACCTGCTGAAGGTGTAGCAAACAATCTAGGGAACACGGGGTGAAGTATACCCAGGTTTGCTTGCGTGGAGCCTCGGCACAAGGTAAGTTTCATCCGAATACTAGACGAATATAGAGACAAACAAATAATCTGGCCAACAGAGAGAAGCTGAAGGTTAACAAAACATGGTTCCCAGCAGGGTGAGAAAATTGCACGCAACCACTTCTGTGCTACTAATGGACGACCCTCCAAATGACGTTTCTCTCCGTTAAAAGGGAGTTCCTGCCCGGGTCAATACACCCCTGTTTACTTAAATCAGGTGTTCCCCTTCAAAAGTGAGCCGAATCCAAACTCAACCAGGGGTAATAAATCCCCCCCAAATCAACTACCCACCCCCCCCCCAACCCACACCCCCCAACCCAGCCATCAACCCATCACTGGTTCCCAGAGCTTCCGAGACACTCCGCATTTGCCGGCGAGCCCACACCAGGCACCCGCGGACTCTGGCAGCTGACTCGATACCTGGAAAAACAAAACAGGTGTGTCAATTTCTGAAGGTACCCCTTTTTAGAATTTGTTTGGCAGGTTTTAAGGGGAAATCAAAAGGAACACCACCATTTTGGGGGGCCCCTTCAATAAAACACACCCAAAGATTGATTCGAGTTAAAAGCGCCTGTCATTGTGGGGGTCCCTGTGGGCACCGGACAAAATCCATTTCGCGCTACGGGTACGGAATAAGCCACCTGCCAACTGCAGGACTCTGTCCATCCGGACAAATTGCGTATTCCCCAATGACAAAATTGGGCGGAGCTCTGCTGAATGCCATTTGGGTCTGCTTTTTCTCTTGAGTGCCTTTCTCTGGAGTTGGTCCCAAGGGAATTTCAAAAGGAAACCCGCCATTTTGGGACTCCCCCCAAAAAAGGACGCACACGTTTCAGTTTGCCACGCGCCCCCGCGGGAAAATTTCCACTCGCCGGGCCGACCCCGCGCGCGCCTGGCGCCCTCGTTGCTGTAGGCCGGCAGCGCCGAGGTGGCGCAGGCGTCGGGGATGTGGATGCCCAACACGCCGCAGGCCTCGAGGTACGGCTGGAGGTCAATGGAGCGTGAGCAGCACGAGGCGCCTCGACATAAAAAGCCCGTGGTCTGATGTTGTTTTGGGTTGATCGGGGAGAACTGCTCTGGAATTCCCCGACCAACAAGCGCAACTAAGTGGTGGGTTCCAAGAAACTGCCAGATTGTTTGGAGGTCCAACAAAGGGAAATTGAGAGATCCCGGATGGCAAAGTCTTGTGACTATCGCCAGAGTGTCCTCCACCAGCCTTACCGTCAAAAGGGCTCTCAATCCCTAGATGTTTGGAGTGGGTAGGGAAACTAAAAAGTTAACGGGAAGGTTCACTTACATGTTGCACATGAGGTTGATCAGGGGTTTACTTGCTCTGCAATGGAGCTGCTAGGGAAACTGGGAAACAAAAGGGAAATCAACGTGAAGAGCACCACCAATAAGTTGGGTTTATGTTCTTTGCCAAGGGTGCCTTTGACCCCTGGTCACATTGACTCAATCCTGGCTTACCTTGCCAAAGCTACAGGGAAACGGTGGGTAAAGGGCAGCCCTGTTGCTTACCAACTCTTTCGCCGGAAGACATCAACAGGGCGGGCGCGCCCCAATGTTCGAAGCTCGGTAGGTTTTGTGGGGTTGATTCAAGGGACCGCAAAATAGAACGAGCCTTTTGGGGGTTCCGCTTTGTGTGCTTTGATTAAGGGGGAACCGTGCACTGTTTTTTGGGAACCCTTTGTAGGTTGGATTCAAAGGCATTACCTTTGCAGACAGTGCTCAGGTAGATGTTGGATAACTTGGTAGAGATACCAACAAATAATGGTTTCCCATGGTTTCAAAGTGGTGCAGATAGGTTTCGCCACCATCCAGCCACTGCTCCCCAACCTGATACAGAAGCCTCGGCCCCTTTCGCTTACGCCGCGGGGCTCTTAAGGCACGCAGGCGCTCGCTGCAGTTCCAGGCAGCTGGCGTTCGTCAGCTGGGCCGCGCTGCTGGGAAGTGCGCTGAGGCAGCTGCTGCCGCAGCTGTCACCCGCTGAGCACCTCGAAGCTGACACAATTTGCGACCGGATGCGTAAATACCTAGATAGATAGATATCTGGAAAGTTGATAAATCGACCTAACTCTACATGGGTACTTAGATAGACACGGATGGAGAGATGAGGAGCTTAGACAGATACATAGACAGACAGTTTGACAGATACATAGACAGACAGGTAAACAGATAGACACACAGCCAGATAGATTACATAGATAGATCGATAGATAGATTAGATAGATAGATAGATAGATAGATAGATAGATAGATAGATAGATAGATAGATAGATAGATAGATAGATAGATAGATAGATAGATAGATAGATAGATAGATAGATAGATAGATAGATAGATAGATAGATAGATAGATAGATAGATAGATAGATAGATAGATAGATAGATAGATAGATAGATAGATAGATAGATAGATAGATAGATAGATAGATAGATAGATAGATAGATAGATAGATAGATAGATAGATAGATAGATAGATAGATAGATAGATAGATAGATAGATAGATAGATAGATAGATAGATAGATAGATAGATAGATAGATAGATAGATAGATAGATAGATAGATAGATAGATAGATAGATAGATAGATAGATAGATAGATAGATAGATAGATAGATAGATAGATAGATAGATAGATAGATAGATAGATAGATAGATAGATAGATAGATAGATAGATAGATAGATAGATAGATAGATAGATAGATAGATAGATAGATAGATAGATAGATAGATAGATAGATAGATAGATAGATAGATAGATAGATAGATAGATAGATAGATAGATAGATAGATAGATAGATAGATAGATAGATAGATAGATAGATAGATAGATAGATAGATAGACATATAGACAGACAGACAGACAGCCAGACACATAGAGTAGATAGATATATGGATACATAGATAGATAGATAGATAGATAGATAGATAGATAGATAGATAGATAGATAGATAGATAGATAGATAGATAGATAGATAGATAGATAGATAGATAGATAGATAGATAGATAGATAGATAGATAGATAGATAGATAGATAGATAGATAGATAGATATATAGATAGATAAATAGATAGATAGATAGATAGATAGATAGATAGATAGATAGATAGATAGATAGATAGATAGATAGATAGATAGATTAGATAGATAGATAGATAGATAGATTGATAGATAGATAGATAGATAGATAGATAGATAGATAGATAGATAGATAGATAGATAGATAGATAGATAGATAGATAGATTAGATAGATTGACAGACAAACACACATACATATAGATAGATAGATAATAAATATGGATAGATATATAATATAGATGGATAGATAGACATATTAGATATAGATAGATAGATAGGTAGAGACAGATGTAGAAAGTAAGAATTGGCTGCAACAAAACAACACAAGTAAAGCCCGAGATAGATATCATGATTTGATTTGCGCAGGCCGCAAGGAACACAAGCAAACACAACAACCATGACAAACAGCAAGAGGATAAACACAAAGATATACAATAACTATAGTTCGCCGGGTCTAGTGGTATCGGAGTTCTCTTTTCAATCTGACAACACGTTTTTTTCAAGGACGTACGCAGGGGGTCCATTCTACGACACCAGCTGGCAGAACATGTTTACCGTCATAAGTAACATGGAAGTGCGCAAATATTTGTTCAAAATAACAGTAGCGTTTCAACTTTCAAGGCTTGTTGGAGAAAGGGCAATCAAATAGCCCAGAGTCCCTGCCGCACTCACATATCCGTTTCTGTGTTGCTACTAATTGCACATGAGTGTCGTCCTGCCCTGACCCATCCCACCCCACCTCTCCCCACCCCAGCCAACCCAAACTTTCAGAATCTCTCAGGTTGCCCCCAAAATTGCGCGCGCCCGCGTCTTTTATGCTGCGCTTCGGCATCAATTTGCTGCCTGTGGAATTGGTCCGGGCCGCGCGTTTGCGACTTCCACGCCCTCGTTAAGGCAGCTGTCCTGGGCGGCTGGGCGTCGAATCGGTCTTGAAAAAAGTCCCAAACCATGGGCAACATGAAGAAATGGCATCAAGAAGTTGAACAAATCCTTTCGCTAAAACGCGAAGAATTATTCATCCCCTTTGTTGATCATCCCCTTAGTTGAGAAACCGTCAATAACACTAGAAACGCATAGAGGCCTACCCAAAACCGGTATCGAGCAACCTAAGCCTCTGGTGCTGAAACAGAGAAACATGAACGACATGCAAAATCAGCTTGACCGCGAGCCCTACTCATTCCACTCCAAATTAAAGACGGCAATGTTGAACATTTCTCATGAGAAAGGAAACCGTCTTTCTTCAAAATGACATGAGACCGAGTGACTCCAAGTGTCTAAAACAAAACAATCGAGCGATTCTCAACATTTGTTCCCGGGACCAATACAGTGTCGGCTTTGCCCTGGAGTTTTGCGTGCTTCGAGTTACACAAAATACATCGGGCTGTGTGAGAGTGACAGTTAAGCGCTAATGTTGCACGGGACTGCCTCGCTTGAAGCGAAACATTGCCGCGACACAATTCCATGGGAGCATGAGGGTAATTCTTTGGTCCCTCCCTTTTGGGTTCTTTTGGACAAAACAAACAAACTATGTTGCACGCGCGGAGTTCCTTTGAGCAAAATAAAGTCCTGCACCAGTTGAATGACCAACCGCATACACATGGCCCAATCCCCCCTCAAGCAGGTTGGCTTCAGTTTTGCTTTCCCTTGAAGGCATGTGAAGTGGGCTTTGGTTTTACCTGGGGGTAAGACAACTATCGAATCCCGCTAGTTACACCAATGTCATGATGGGTTTTGGTTCCTTTTCCCTAGGTTGTCTCCCGGTGAAGCTTTGTCCCAGAACCCCCCAGTGGGGAAAAACAAGGAACGGCACCCTATTCCAGCACTCCCCAACAACTGCTTTTCGAGCACATGGAAACAAGCAGTTGGAGGTATGGTTTGCGTTGGTTCTGCCAGAAAACGTCCGCTGAACAAAGGAATGCCCTGGTCTGCGAAACAGATCGGGGAAACGGATCCCCATCCGCGCAAGTAAGCCAAGGCCATACACACCCCGGCAAAATACCAACAAAAATATGGCCAGGTTTTTCAAGGTGTGTTTCAAATATGAGCCATACCACCTGCCAAGGCTTTTCAAATACCTGTATCGTGTGCAAGTGGTTCCCTGTGCTACAGGCAAATGGCTGTGTCTGGTGTTTCTTACGGCTCCCCCCCCAGAATAAGGTTGTTCTCCATCCCCCTCCAAACAAAACACAATTTATCCAATTGATCGGAAACAAACAAAAAAAAGCGCTCAACACCCATGGTCACCCTTTGGCCACACGGGTGTTTCCCTTTCAACCCATCTAAAAACATATGAATACAACAAATAAACACCCCGTGTACCGACCCACAAACACGTTTGGAGGTCGTTAAACGCCATGTGTCGATGGAGCCCCGGATGGTGTCCGCAGCCACCGTGCAGCAGCTCACCGCCTGCTGTTGAAACCCACCCCCCGATGAATCAACCCAATTGGGACCTACTAAAAAGGGCCACCTATGAATTGAGCAGAAGTTAGGTTGATGAATCTGGGGGTCAACATTAGTGCAAGGGGAAACGTAAAGGACACCAGACATGAAAAAATCGTGGGTTTGAGCTTCCTGTAGAAAGTGTCCCTGTTGCTCTGGTCAAGGGGACCATTTTTAGTGGGGAACACACCAGGCAAAGAAGGGAAAGGGCCACCTGAGTTATCCCTTGTAGGAACAGGCTTAGTCTTCTTGCGACAGGCTTGGCGTACCAAGGAGCCCGACAGATTTGGAGGGGACTTGCTTTTACTTGCCATAACCCATACCTCCCGCCAGGGCCTCTTTTTTTTTTGGGGGGGGGGAGCCGAACTTGAAGGTGTTTCCTCTCCTAAAAGAAAGGGAAAGAATGCGCTACTGGAGGTCTGGGATAAAGGGGGAAGTGCGCCTTAAATATTGGCGTTTCTGCACCAAAACCTCAGGATCCATGGAGGAGCTGAGTTGCTAATTTGGGTGCCTCTAGAGGTTGCCCTTGTCCAAAGGGTCCAAAGGCAAACCATCAGGAAAACCATACTTTGGGGGTTCTCCTAGCTTTAGCACACACCCATTTAGATGTTGCATGGTGCTTTGTGCAGAAAGCATGAACTTGTTCCCGTTCCGTGGAGATGTAATTCAGACTACCGTAGAACTTCCGATTGTTTTGCTTCTTTCGTTCAAGGTCAAACACAGGGAAGTCATGCTGGCTGCATTGTGGAGTAGGGGGGGAACCGTTTGAAGATTCACCTTGTGCCTCCATATATCAAGGTTAAAGGTAACCAGGGGCATGACCATCACATACAATTTATCCACGTTTTGAGCCCGGCGAGGCTCTCCTAGTTGAAGTCCTCGCAAGGGTAAGCCCAAGACGGACTGTGTTCTTGATCCAAAGACCTTTAGCAACTTGATCCCAACAAATGCGACGTAGTACGCCAATTCCCTACCCTGGATGGATCATCGTTTGGCGGGAACCTTGCAAAAAGATGTCATTCAGCCAATAGTGAGTCAAGGTGAAGACAAGGGCCAACTATTGGTTTACACATCTGGACCACTGCTCCCGCCTCACCAAAAGGTCTAACCTTTTGCAGCTTTAACTAAAGGAAAAGCCTTTTGCAGGTTTCAATACAGGAAAAGCATTCTTTTGAGGGGTCTGCGAGAAAACTCGGCCACGCCAAACGCCAACCGCTCCCCCCCCCCCCGGCGAAGCTCCGCGAGGTCAGCGAGCGGTAGCAAGCCATCGCTCGCCTTGAGGCATTCCACTGCTGTGGGGAGGCGCTGACAAAAGACCTACGAGGCGCGGGTGGAAGCCTGGAGAGGCTGAACACAACACAAAACACAAAACCAACAAACAAGCAAACAAGCCAAACAAGCCAAACAAGCACACAGACAAAGCACAGAAAGCAACAAACAAGGAGACAAGCAAACAAGCCAAACAAGCAAGAGCGTAAGCAAAGAAACAAGCAAGCAAACAAGCGAGCAAACCAGCAAGCAAGCAAGCAAGCAAGGCAAGGCAAGGCAAGGCAAGGCAAGGCAAGGCAAGGCAAGGCAAGGCAAGGCAAGGCAAGGCAAGGCAAGGCAAGGCAAGCAAGCAAGCAAGCAAGCCAACAAGCCAACAACAAAACAAAACAAACTAACTAAAGAACTAACAACAAACAACAATCAGTCGATCAATCATTCATTCAAACAATCAAATCAATCAAGTCAAGCCAATCAAATCAATCACATCAATCAAATCAATCAACCAAATCAACCAAATCAATCAAATCAGTCAAATCAATCAAATCAATCAAATCAATCAATCAAACGAATCAAATCAATCAAATTAATCAAGTCAAAAAAGTCAGTCAAATCAATCAACTCAATCCAATCAATCCAATCAATCCAATCAATCAAATGAATCAAAACAATCAATCAATCAATCAATCAATCAATCAATCAATCAATCAATCAATCAATCAATCAATCAATCAATCAATCAATCAATCAATCAATCAATCAATCAATCAATCAATCAATCAATCAAATCAATCAAATCAATCAATCAATCAATCAATCAATCAAATCAATCAATCAATCAATCAATCAATCAATCAATCAATCAATCAATCAATCAATCAATCAATCAATCAATCAATCAATCAACCAACCAACCAACCAACCAACCAACCAACCAACCAACCAACCAACCAACCAACCAACCAACCAACCAACCAACCAACCAACCAACCAACCAACCAACCAACCAACCAACCAACCAACCAACCAACCAACCAACCAACCAACCAACCAACCAACCAACCAACCAACCAACCAACCAACCAACGAACCAACGAAACAACTAACCAACTAACCAACTAACCAATCAAATCAAATCAATGAAACAAACAAACAAAAGAAACAACCAAAGAGCACACCAACCAATGCAAACCAAGCCAACCCGAACCACACCATCCAACCAGGGCCAAAACAAAACCAAACCAAACCAAATCAAACCAAACTTGCCTCCTCCAGTGCCGACAGGAACAAAACAGAACACCTCAGCAGGTCGGAAGCCTCTCCGATGGTTCGAGGGTTCGATTGTCAAGGCATTCCAAACACAACACCTGGGTTTCTTTTGCCCAACAAAAACAAACAATCGCCTAACTGGGACCCCATAGTGGTCAAAAAGGGTGATCCTTGGTTGATACTAGAACTCAAGGGAGTCCCTACATAGCAAGACGTTGCTCTTCCAACTCCCGCCTGCCATACATTGAGTCATGAATCCGGGGTCAACATGAGTGGCTTCTAAAAGAGAGCTCTCATGTCACCTGCAATCAAAGCAACCCCTTCGGATCGAATATGTTCCCGGCAATATACTTTCAAGTCCCTCTCGCTCGCCTGACCGCCTGACCGACCAGGAAGCAGCAGCTTGTTCTCCGGGAGATGGACACAAAGCGAAAACAAAAGGCCGCGAAACAGGATCGACAAAAACTGAAAGAGACAAACCAGAAGAAGACAAGAGGGAAACCACAACCACAAATATTTACACGGGGAAATTTTGTCCAAAACAGAACATCACCGCAAAAAACATGGTCCAAAAGTTGGTTCGTCTTCGTGGCGCGAGAGAGCTGTCCGGTCGCCTGGCCCTCGGGTCCGTTCGCATGCGCCTGGATGTCGGAGACGGCGACCACACTCTGAAGACACTCCTGGGACGTATCTCACTTGGATCCATGGATATGTTTCGGCTTAGGGCTTGGGGTTTCGGGTTTAGGGTCCAAAAGATCCATAGCCAAAAAGGAAATCCAACATATTAAAGCCAACACATACAACTTGGAAAGATGTTCCGTCCAAAAGGGACGGCCCACTGAACATGAGTACACAGCCAAGGAATAAAGCCGCCCGTAATACTATAACATGCCCATAACAATACAGATAGGCCTCCCTTCATTTCATGTCGACTAGAAACCACCAACAAAGCGAGTTCCATAGCGAGAGCCCAAATTCACCCACATGTACCTTGTGAACGACTCAAATCAGAGACGCTTCCCCAGAAAGGGGATGGCAATCCAGTCTCCCACTGTGTGTTGTTGCTTCCCCAGTATGGTCCGTTCCCAACTCAAGAGCAGGTGTCCTATCCAGACCAGAAACTTCTTGACCCTTTCAAATCCATCTGCAATGCCATAGCTTCAGTCTGCGTTTGCTGCACGCATACACAAGGCCATGGGTCAAAATCCCGTACCCCCAATGAACATCCCAATCCCCACTGAAATAGACTAAACTGGGTGGTGCACCTACCCCAAAATGGTACCATTGGATTTGACCCACAGCCACATCTCACTGGCACGAAGGTTCCCCGCTATTACGAAATCAGCACCAAAGGACTTGGAAAACAAGGGTGATCATGGAATGGGAACCCCGGTAAAATAAAGCCGTTCTATTCATAGCGGGGGGATTTGCCCTCCAACAGTGGTGAAACCCTTCTAAAAGGGGACCCCCGAATTAACCAGGCGACTATTTTCCGGGGTTCCCATTGTTCTATTACCTTGATACTTCTTCCCACGAGATGGAAAACAAAGGCCGAATATGATCGATTCAGTCTTGCTAGTTACTAGTCTCGTTCCTTTCACCAGGCAACAGTAAACCAAGCTTCATGCCCTTTCCCAAACTTGGATGGAATAAGATGCTTAAAACTGCTTCCGACCTCCTGTGACAGGTATGCCAGGCGTGTGCCAAACAACGTGGCAAAAGGACATCCCAGTTTTGAAGGGACATCCCCACAGGTTGGGAAGAAGGTTGAGGCCCTGATAGCCCCTGCGTGTATGGCACAAACAACTTAGAGCAGCTCAGAAGGGGTGCTAGACATGGTTGTTGTTGGTGGCTATGGCCCCCTACCCCCAAAGCTTAACTTTTCCAACCAACAAACCAACCAACCGACCAACCGACCAACCAACCAACCAACCAAAATGGCAACATAACGCACGTTCAAGCCAAAGCTTAAAGGTTGTTTCGGTCCAAGTCGTCTTCAAGGCTCCAAAAAAAACTTCACCCCAGCAGGTGGGCGCCATGATTTTCCCGAAGGGCGGTTCGGAAGATGAGGTGTCGAAGGTTGGTCGATGTTCGGCCAAGTTGGTAGTGGCCTCATTATTTTTCCATGATAGCTGGGTACCCTCCAGCGCCCTCAGGATCGGCATCCCTTGCTTTTCCGACATCCCAAAGATGTGTTTTTTCTCCATGGGACCAGCAATGGCGCCGTCGTGTTTGCTTTGTCATGGCATGGACCTATGTGCCACCTCGCGCTGGCGGCTCCCTTTGACTTGATCTCATCTAAGGCCGAGGGGCCAAATACATACAAACCTTATAGAGGTCATTTGATTAAGTTCAAGAGTATCCCACACCCCCAGTCAACTTGTATGGGCCTTATAATGATATTTGAAGGTCCCGGAAACGCTTCAAGAACAGACCCGACGCACCGCTCAAGGGAGACAAAACAACAAATTGCCAACAGGAGTCACGGACCCCAACCTCAGGCCGAGTTGTAGGTCCAGAGGAGCGACAGGCCACTTAGGTCCACTTTTGGGCCCTTTAACACTGGGGCCCGAAAAAATCCCCAAAACAATTGCGCAAAAGGAAAAACCGCGGAAAAACCGCCACCACAAGGAAAAGGGGAAAGGGACAACCGCAAAACAAAAATAAAATCCGCCGACCCTCTGCCTCCCGTCCCAGCCTCCTGCAGAGGGGACCGGCGTGGGATGCAACTGGAAGTGATTGGAATCAATGATAGTCCCTCAGGGACACGCCCGAACCCACAAAAAGTGGATTTCCAGGACCGGTCCTGGACCGGTCCCGGGACCGGTCCTGGGACCAGTCCTGGGACCAGTCCTGGGACCGGTCCTGGAACTGGTCCTGGGACCCTGGTTCTGCTGTTTCAGACCACTTGAAGTCAGGACCGGTCCCGGGACCAGTCCCAGGACTCCTGGGACCAGTCCTGGACTGGTTTTGGGGCTGGTCCCAGGACCAGTCCCAGGACGGGGTTTGGTCCTGGGACCAGTCCCAGGACCGGTCCTGGGACTGCGGTCCGGGATCAAGTCCTGGTGTGAGTGCTGGTATCGGGTCCCACTTCAAACTGCTGTGGTGCCACCTCAAACCGCTCCAGACACCTTTCCGGACTAGGGTCCCAGGTCCCAGTCACTCCCTGCGACCGGTTGAGGGGCACCGACGGCCTTGTTTCTAGGACCAGCTCAACGTGACTTGGGCACAAACCGGCCTGTGCGGTTATTGACGGACGAGCTGCCATCTGTTTGACTTTTCCGTTAATCCTTGTGGTAGTAGAGGATCCCTGGATCTATTCTGCAAAAGAGTCCAATACGTCGAGTCAAGCCGCGCCAGACTGGGACCAGCCTGTCCCGGTCCCTGCCGGCGACCGGTCCAGGGCAACTTCGGGAGGGCCAGTTTCAGGGCGACCCCGGGAGAGGCGACTGCTCCCGGGCCAACTCCAAGTGACTTGGGCGCAAGCCGGCCCAAGCGATAATTAACGGACTAGCTGCCATATTTCTGACTTTTCCGTTAATCCTTGTTTGTGGTCGTAGAGGATCTTATAAGTGGTCCCTGGGTTTGCGGACGTGTTTCAGGACCGGTCCTTGTGACTTTTCCCTTAATGCGCCGAGGGTCGGCGGCAGCAGGCGGGAGCCTGGTTAATAATAATAATAATAATAATAAACTTCCAAGAAGAGAGCACATGTCCTTTTGATGTTTGGACCTCAGCTCCTGCGCTGCCGCGGTGTCGCACAGCGGCGCCGGGGTGGTGGTGGTCGAGGGGCTGGTGGGTGCGGCCCAGAACCCCGGGTCGTAGCCCAGGAACTCCACTGAGGCGCCTTGCGGAAAAACCGAACAGGAGGCCAACTAGGTCCTCCAGATTTGACAGAATAAGAGTACCAACTTGTCTCTTTTGTCTATTTTAGTAGGGGAACCCTCTCCCAAAAAAGGCTAAAAAAGCAATCAGCACAAGTGAACCAACACTAAGTGAACCAACATGAGACAAGTGAACCAACATTAAGCACCAAACCATGGTAAACCACATGGAAATCGGACAGTGTCCATGTTCCCTTACACAAAAAAACAACAACACGCAGTACCAGGAGCAGCATGCCAAATGTAGCCCACGTCCCCCCCCAAAACAAGAAAAGCGACAGTTGGGATGAAGAGGATTTTGGCCCGCGAATAAATATGGCTATAGCTCAAAAACATGTACCAAAATTGCACCTTGGTAAATGGAACGCTGCAACCACTGGATGTACATGGGATGGTATTGTACGTTATTTGTGCACATTCTGTTGTTTTCTGTTCTTTTATATTGATTTTCTCTTTTTTTGGGGGGGTGGCAGTTGAATTCAAAGATACCCCTGCCAAAAACAGGAAGGATGGGAACTAAAACGTTATCTTCCAGTTGCAAGTGACCCGAAAGCTAGAAGCAGTGAACTCATGTTTGCTTTTTGTGACAGTTTTGTTTGTGGGAAAGCCATCACAAACCAAACCCAAGATATCACTGAACCGGGGGTAAGGAACTAGCGGCTTCCCATGTTCCCTGACTTGCAATATGTTGGAGAGCTGCTGGCGCGCTGGAACAACGCAGCTCTGGAAGCCACAATATCAACCCCGACCAGCAAGAGGAAGGGAACAAAACCACCGCCGCTTTGGATGCGAATTGAAGTTTGTCCATCCACAGTACGGTCTGGACCTTCAAACCAATCCAGCCCATTCCAGCCTGATTTCCGATACTGGTTCAGACAGCAAGGGGAGCCAATCATCATTAAGGCCCCTCGATGCTCCTTGGCCCCCCTTGCTGTTCGGAGGTCCGAGGGCTTCCCTGTGCAACTTGTGACTCCATTACATTGCATTTGCTCGTTTGCGATCCGTTTTAAAGTAGATGACCATGTCTGCTTAATTGCGATGCGTCCCACCAAAAACAAGACAGTTGTTCCCTGGCAATACTGTGGATGGATGAAATCCTGCACCACCTAAGCCCTGGAATGATTCGATTCCCCAACGGAATCGAAAAAATACCAACACACGTTACTGGGCTGCCCTCAGATCCCCCGCTAAAAGTTTAACTTTTAGTGGGTTAAATGGAAACGACCACCAAACACTAAAAGGCTAAAAGCGAAGGGGATGGCTGAGAGCCACCAAGGTTACTTTTCAGTCATGGTTTCATTTCGTTTTGTGAAATGGATTTCGCAACCATCCATAGCCTGGAGCACCCTTCGTTACATAAATTTCTGCCCTTAGCCCAAACGTATTGCAAAACCAGGGGTCGTCACCAAAATATGGTAAACGTACACTTTTTCCTGCTTCGAGCGTTTTTTCCAAAACCGGGCTGGTCGGTCCTCCAAGATGATCGGTCGCTGAATATTCAAAAGGAGCGAGCAGAAATCGAAGTGCAAAACGAGCGCAAATATCCGCAAAACGAGCGCAAATATCCACAAACGAGTGCAAATTTAAAAAACGTAACAATCCCGCCTTCCTCTGGATGGAAGAAGGGGATGTGGTCGAGCGTTTTTCGGGGGGCGAGCGTTTTTTGGGGGCTCGAGCAGAAATCGGTAATTCGAGCGTTTTTTTCTCGTACCTAAAAAAAAGGGCACGTTGGGTGCCTCAGGAGTGAGCACCCACCGCACCCAGCACCGAAGCTCCTTGGCTTCACCGAGTCGCCGAACGCACCTTCCGCTGGCCCACCCCAGCACGCTGCGAGGCAGCGCGGCGGGTCAGACGGATCTTCCTGTCAAGGAGAACTGAGTCCATTGAGACAGCCTCAAAATGAACCCGAAAATGGTCTCACTTCCGAACGAGTGGATCGGCCAAACAAAGCCGAACTAAACCTTTTGTTTACCAAAAATGGTATTCCTGACAAGCAGCAGTCCAGGAACTTGGGAATGAGTGCACCAAAAGCTTAAGAATCCTTAGCGCTCACTTTAATCTGGAGCAAGAAGCACAGCGACTGAATCGCCGATCCCATATCGGGACCACTCAAAAACGGGGCCCGTGGCCGTTTTTGTTCTGCCAAATCCCCATATAGTGGGGCTTGGAAGTGCAAACCAAAGAAACAAGCATCATGCTTGGTTTCCCCTTCAACCAATGCTCATGTGCACGATGCATTTGAAGCCTCGTGCGCTCAGCTTCAGGGTCAGCCCACTTTCAAGTTGGAGCTCGGATTGGTCAACCAAACTGCCTTCAAATGACGTAATTCACCAACCCGTGAAAAGGCACACCCCCAAGACGACCCCATCACGGGTGAGCTTGCTTCATTCCATAAACCAAAGCTGTGCAAATGTGGACAATAACATATGTCAGTGGTGCGTCCGGTTGAAATTTAGTACTTAGTACGTACTCAGGGGAAACCAGTACTGTATGCAGAATTTGGAGGCAACAAAAACATGGCAACTGGAATCCATAGCTGTGTTTAACATGCACATTCAACAGTGATGCTTAGGCCCTTTTTCTTGCATCTGGTAGCGGGTCAATAGGACTTTTGGAGCACTTCCGGCGGATGGGGGACCGTTGTAGAATCTACTGCCTTGCGATACAAACCGCTTGTATGTTGAATCAGGCCACCACTGAACAAAGCGAAGTGGTAAACATGGGGGCAAATAGGTGCGGCTTCAGATGAAAGAACAAACAAATGACGTCCCCTTTCTTCCCCGTGGCCTCAGAAAGGCTTCTGCCTGTATCAGCGGCTGGTTTCGAAGTCAGATTTCAGAAGTTCAGCGGCACATTCATGCGACGGGCCAAGCGTTAAGTCCTTAGCTATGAGTGTAAGGCTTGATTGCCCTTCCCTGTTCTCTTCACTCCTAAAACTTCGCCAATTTGGTGAAACAAAAAACAAATCCCTGAACAGAATGGGGACTCTACGCCGATATCATGTTGTTTGGCAAAGCTGCCAAAGAGAAGGAACATTGAATCAGCACAACCTCTCATCACGCGAAACTCCAAAAACCTGGCCCCGTCACCTTTGTGCGAGATGTGAACTCACACCTCCAAAGAGTCTAGGTGTTTAGTCAGACTGTACACTTTGCAAAACCAACACCTGTGTTCAGCCTTTTGCTAAATTGTTTGACGGATCGCTCATGTTGTCTCGTTTGCATTGCTCTCAACATAACCCGGTGGCCCAGTGGCCCGGTGGCCCGGTGGGTGCAAAAAAGCGTGTGGGGGTTACCATATCTGGGCCAAAGTGGTAAGCAGCTGCAAGTCTTGCCGGGACCCCGGGTCACATCGTGGCTGGCTCGCCTCCCTGAATCAAAGAATTCGTGGGGACGAGCCAAGCTTCCAGGTCGCTCAGGTGCCATAAGCAGCCGTATTTGCCAGTCACAACTCATGACCATTGTTCTACACAAACAGTGCATGTGTTTTGGTCCCTCAAAACGACACTTTAGGGGACCACTTGAGCATGTGTTTATGCATTCAGCGTGGCCGGATCGACCACTTCAAGCTAGTAACCCAGGAAAACAGACCTAGGTTGGGCAAGCAACCTACGTGGGTTTGTCGTAAAATACGGGGCCCAAAATCTACCGTGAAGCCAGCCTGTGCATAGACCAAGAAACAAAACACCTTTCCCCCTTACGGCCAATGAAAAGGGGCTCCCCCTTAAACACACACGCACACACAGACCAACAGCCCCCGGGTTGGCCTCGCGCCTGCCAGTCACCGCCGGAGCAAACGAGACGCCCGGAGTGGGAGAGACCGTTGCTGCAGTTGAAGCGACAGAGCTCTCCGTCGCTTGAGTTCTCAGAGCCGCAGTCCTGCAGCGCCTGCGACGAAGGCCGGCTGGACCTTTTCTTCGACTCACCGGATCTCAAACAACATGGCAAAAGAAGCTCAGTCTCCAAACACCTTCCAGCCTTTGCTACTCTAACTGCAGTAGTCTGTGCTTTGTTCTGATTCAAACCTGTCAAAGGCCCCCAAGCGTGAGCGAGGCCAGCCCAAAAAAGCCGCGCAGGGCCATCAAAAAAGAGCCTTAAAGGCCAAGTTCGGGTTTGTGTTCAGGCCGTAACCTGGTTCAGAACACACTCAAAACTCGCACGGGTTCAACAACTCGGTGCAAGGGTAGGCCTTGTCTGGCCCCACTTTCTGACCACTCTCAAAATCACACCTCAAGTGGAAGTGGTGGGTTCAATTGGGCGCACCCGCTGACGTTCTTCCAGCCCCCCCCCCCAAAGCAAAGGTCAGCATGACCCCAGCTGTTTCCCCGGTAGCCTTCGAAGGCTGATGAAACCCTAGGGCAGAAAGCGATGTTGTTTCACGCAGGTATATTCTATATATATATATGCAAATACATGTATATGTGTTTTCTCCTCAGTTATCTATTGCTTATTTACCTATGTTATAGTGTATGTTAATGTATGCATTCATTCATGTGTATACAAATAACTATAACTAGCGCATATATTATATATGCGGGGATCATCCGAGAGGCAACTAGTGGTTATCCATGGGCAAACAAGGAACCCCGCTGTTTGTATATTTTCCCCCGAATCGCAAAGCCTCGTAAGGTCTCCACCTTATTATTGTCCAATCTGTTTGAGAAAAGCCAGCTGGAATCTCAAGCCTTACCTTGTGAGTTGGGTGTCAGGGTCCCCAACTCCACCCGAACAGTTGCCCACCCCATGGAATGTTAGCAACCACTGCCAAAAAGGGCGCAGGCAAAGTGCGCAAACCGGGACCCAACTTTCACGGAGTGATCATTCGGGTGTGGTTGCTTGGGCATTCCGCCAGAAGTGGATGATCCTCTTTAGTTTGGACCACTCTCTGTCTCAAGCAGGGAACTGGGCCGATCCAAGGTCCCGTACACGAAATGAACATACCGCACTAAGGATGGTTTGTGGGGCCCATACTCGGAATGGCCTCTGAGCCCATTGAACGACCGCTTGCTGGCGTGGCCCCTGAGCTAACCTGTCAAGTGAAACTGTGTTGGGCTTGTTGCCACTTGCTTAAGAACCCAACCTTGTTGAGTTGTCACGCGGCTATTGGCTCTTCCTAGCTTCTGAAGCCGGGCATGAAAGCCCGACCAGCTCCCTGGCACCAATTCACAGTGGATTGAAGTCAGCATCCTCCCAGCCCAGACCTTCAGGTAAGATGTGTCCTTCTCTCACATTGACCAACGACCTCTGCAACTCCTGGAGAATGTGCGAACTGTGTCGAACTGGCAGGGTGTTCCTTTTGGTGTCCCTCGTGGGTCAAAATAGGTACCCAAAATGAGTTGCGGTAAATGGATCCATGGACTAAAACCAGCGGTCTTCAAGACTCGACGAGCTCCCCGTCGCATCCCGCCTCTACGGGCAGGCTTGCATTCGGCACCTGAGGGCCTCAGACCCGGGCTCACCCATTTCCGGGAGCTGAGGTTACCCCAGGCGAACTGGGCAGGAAATCTTTGGCGGACCGACTTTTCTCGGGACTTGTGTCCACTTGGCGAGGATTTTGTGTCCTTGGGGAGGCATGTACCAAAGTAAGATCCACAGGAAGATGGTGGCTGGTGAAATTTAATACGGACTGTGTCAACTCGCCGCGCTTCGCAACCGTGAACGCCCTCATGTGTACTTGGCGGCTGGGCTACCATCCCCTGTTTGTTTTTGGATATCTTCACTCGTAGGTCAGGTACCCCCTAATTGGTGG
The DNA here is from genome assembly GCA_963377175.1 of Effrenium voratum. Classification (NCBI taxonomy): domain Eukaryota; class Dinophyceae; order Suessiales; family Symbiodiniaceae; genus Effrenium; species Effrenium voratum. Next base: position 456,513 of record CAUJNA010003405.1, on the reverse strand, counting down.
TTTGTATTGGTAGCTTGGCGTTCTGAGCCCCCTTCTTAGCATCTTCAAGCTAAATCCAACTCACCAATTCGAGGGCAAATAAGCAGAAACGACACCCAACCCCCAGACTGCCCATCCAATCCTTATTTGCGTTTGAGGTATCGTTCATAGGTCTGTTTTGAACCGACGTCTTAGATGTTTCAGTAGGGAATACGGGACTGATCTTTCCAACCATGTCATACTAGCAAGAGCCTAAGACTTAAACAGTCAGAATGGGGGTTGTGTGGTACTTCAAAACCAATCACCTGGGAAAATAATGGTTTCAAAGTTTCAACTTCTGCATTTCACCCGAACGAAAACCCTGGGATTTTGTGGAAAACTGGGAGCTCGATCCAATCATTTCCCTTCCAGAATAGACTGGACATAACCAACAAACATGGAAATTCACAGACGTTTCCAAAAGGGAAAAGGAGTTTCTGCACTTCCACGTTTGGTGGGAGGGTGGTGGTTCTGAGTTTGCCCAATCGGCTACTCCTTGGGCTCAAGGAGAAACCAATCACAATGGCTTGAGGCCAAATGACGACTGTGTGAGTCTGATTATTTAGCCACTTGTCTTGCTGCTTCGATAGGCGGGACATGAGTTGGAATGACCCCAACTAAACCGAAACATCCCTTTCAAAGAATCGATTCATCCCCAAAACATCTGTTGAGTCCCTTCGGAGAAGCAGTTAGCTAAACCTAGGGACCCTACAGACCAACAAGATCCCTGAAGGATGAAGCGTGAAGCTTGATTGAGGCAAACTACGGCCCTAACCCTTTGGGGTATTTGGCTGTGTCAAAACCCTGTACCCCTGGTGAACAAAATAGGTGGTACATGAGTGCTTATCCGCCCCAAAGAGCCATGACCGGCTTTTCGTTGGGGGGAGGTGTTAGGGTCCCTGAACATCTGGATATGGCCCCAGGTCATGACGGCTCACACCCACCCGAAGGGGAAAATACGCGGCCGGAGCTGTTTGGTCGAAGTAGCTAAGCTTTTCCGTCCTTGTCTTTTCCAATCCGCCAAAAACAGCAAATTCGCTGTTCTAGGGTCATGGTTTGACTGTTGCTGGGGGTCAATGTCAGAAGCTGGGCTGATTTCCCTTTAACTCACTTAGGGGCTGACTTTGATGACGAATCCAAATCAACAACAAGTTGACCAGCTGTTTTAGAGGATACAAATCCCGTGAAGGCGGTGGTTGTTGGATGTGGATATTGTTTGAAGAACCCTTCTCCCAAAGTATGCCAGGGCAACGTGTTGGAACTTAGCTTATGGCTACTTGTACGGGGGCGGGGAAACTTGAATTGACCGCTTTTGAGTTCTGTCAAGGGTCCATTTGTTCCCTCATTAGGTGCCAAGGGGTCCTGGTTGAAACAACGTTTGATCTGCTAATCTTTGTGTGTCCTAACCCCTCCCCTTTCCAGACTATTGCGGGGGGGGGGGGGGTCCACGTACCACGCGGTGATTCGAAGACGCTAAATCTGTTCATTGCGCGGGCTTGCGCAACTCAGTTTGTCAAAAACATTGGGGTGTTCGATTCCCCCCGGGTGCGCTTTCGCATCCTCAGCAGCTCCAGCGGCACATCGCCAGCATCACCTGCATCATCCGCATCAGCGCCTGCCAAGGATGCGGATGATGCAAGTGATGCTGGGGATGTTGCCCATGCTGGTGAAGGAAATGAAGGGGGGAAAGGGGGAAATTATCTCAACAGCGAAAGGGGATCTCAGGGAGGAAAGGGAGAAGATCTGGGGGAAAAAATGCCTTAAGGGGGAAAGGGGGGAAAAGATCTTTGGGAGGAAAAGGGAAATCTTTCTCGGGGGGAACAGGCCCTAAGGGGCAATGGGGGGACAGGATCTCAAACGGGAAAGGGGGAAAAAGACTTTGGGAAGAGAAGGGTGGAAAGGATCTTAAGCGGGAAAGATCTTAGGGAGGCAAAGGGAGACGAACTCAGGGAAAAGGACTTAGGGAGGAAAGGGGGGGAAAGATCTTTGGGAGGAAAAGGGAGAAGAACTGAGGGTGGGAAAAGGCCTTAGAAGGAAAAGGGGGGAAATAAATGATCTCAACAGGGAACTGGGGGGGGGGGGAAAGATCTTAGGGAGGAAAGGCAGAAGATCTGGGGCAAAAAGGCCTTAGGGGGGAAAGGGGAGAAATGATCTCAACAGGGAAAGGGGTGGAAAAGATCTTAGGGAGGAAAGGGAGAAGATCTGGGGAAAAAAGGCCAACAGGGAAAGGGGGGAAAAGATCTTAGGAAGGAAAAGGGAGAAGCTCTCAGGGGGGGAAAGGCCTTGGGAGGGAAAGGGGGGAAAGGATCTCAACAGGGAAAGGGTGGGAAAGATCTTAGGGAGGAAAGGGGGGGGGAAGATCTTAGGGAGGAAAGGGAGAAGATCTGGGAGAAAAGGACTTAGGGGGGAAAGCCCAACAGGGAAAGGGGGGAAAAGATTTAGGAAGGAAAAGGGAGAAGCTCTCAGGGGGGGGAAAGGCCTTAGGGGGGAAAGGGGGAAAAGGATCTCAGCAGGGAAAGGGGGGGGGGGAAGATCTTAGGGAGGAAAGGGAGAAGATCTGGGGACAAAGGCCTTAGGGGGGAAAGGGGAGAAATGATCTCAACAGGGAAAGGGGTGGAAAAGATCTTAGGGAGGAAAGGGAGAAGATCTGGGGGAAAAAAGGCCAACAGGGAAAGGGGGGAAAGATCTAAGGAAGGAAAAGGGAGAAGCTCTCAGGGGGGGGAAAGGCCTGAGGGGGGAAAGGGTGGGAAGGATCTCAACAGGGAAAGGGGGGAAACAATCTTAGGAAGGAAAAGGGAGAAGATCTGGAAAGGCCTTAAAGGGAAGGGGGGAAAGGATCTCAACAGGGAAAGGGGGCAAAGGATCTTAAGGAGGAATAGGGAGAAGATCTCAGCGGGGGGAAAGGCCGTAGGGCGGAAAGGGGGGAAAGGATCTCAACAGGGAAAAGGGGGGAAAGATCTCAGTGAGGCAAGGGAGAAGGTCCCAGGCAGGGAAAAGGCCTTAGGGGGAAAAGGGGGAAAGGAGCTCAACAGGGAAAGGTGGGAGAAGATCCTAGGGAGGAAAAGGGAGAAGATCTTGGGGGGAAAGGAGGAAAGGATCTCAACCAAGGGAAAAGATCTTGGGGAGGACAAGGGAGAAGATCTCAGGGGGGGAAAGGCCTTAGGGGGGAAAGGGGGGGAAAGGATCTCCACAGGGAAAGGGGGCAAAGGATCTTAGGGAGGAAAAGGGAGAAGATCTTGGCGGGGAAAACGCCTTAGGGGGGAAAGGGCGGGAAAGGATCTCAACAAGGAAAGGGGGGGAAAAGATCTTAGGAAGGAAAAGGGGGAAGATCGCGGGGGGAAAAAAGGCCTTAGGGGGGAAAGGAAAAAAGAATCTCAACAGGGAGAGGGGGGAAAACATCGTAGGGAGGAAAAGGGAAAAACTCAGAGGGAGAAAGGGCCTTAGGGGGGAAAGGGGGAATGGATCTCAACAGGGAAAGGTGGCAAAAGATCTTAGGGAGGAAAAGGGAGAAGATCTCAGGGGGGGAAAGGCCTTAGGGGGGAAAGGGGGGAAAGGATCTGAGCAGGGAAAGGGGGGGAAAGATCTTAGGGAGGAAAGAGAGAAGATCTGGGGGCAAAGGCCTTAGGGGGGAAAGGGGAGAAATGATCTCAACAGGGAAAGGGGTGGAAAAGATCTTAGGGAGGAACGGGAGAAGATCTGGGGGAAAAAAGGCCAACAGGGAAAGGGGGGAAAGATCTAAGGAAGGAAAAGGGAGAAGCTCTCAGGGGGGGGAAAGGCCTTGGGAGGGAAAGGGGGGAAAGGATCTCAACAGGGAAAGGGGGGAAAGGATCTCAACAGGGAGAGGGGGGAAAACATCTTAGGGAGGAAAGGGAGACGATCTGGGAGAAAAGGACTTAGGGGGCAAAGCCCAACAGGGAAAGGGGGGAAAAGATCTTAGGAAGGAAAAGGGAGAAGCTCTCAGGGGGGGGAAAGGCCTTAGGGTGGAAAGGGGGAAAAGGTTCTCAGCAGGGAAAGGGGGGGGGGGAAGATCTTAGGGAGGAAAGGCAGAAGATCTGGGGACAAAGGCCTTAGGGGGGAAAGGGGAGAAATGATCTCAACAGGGAAAGGGGTGGAAAAGATCTTAGGGAGGAAAGGGAAAAGATCTGGGGGAAAAAAGGCCAGCAGGGAAAGGCGGGAAAGATCTAAGGAAGGAAAAGGGAGAAGCTCTCAGGGGGGGAAAGGCCTTAGGCGGGAAAGGGTGGGAAGGATCTCAACAGGGAAAGGGGGGAACCAATCTTAGGAAGGAAAAGGGAAAAGATCTGGAAAGGCCTTAAAGGGAAGAAGGGAAAGGATCTCAACGGGGAAGGGGGGCAAAGGATCTTAAGGAGGAATAGGGAGAAGATCTCAGCGGGGGGAAAGGCCTTAGGAAGGAAAGGAGGGAAAGGATCTCAACAGGGAAAGGGGGGGAAAGATCTCAGTGAGGAAAGGGAGAAGATCCCAGGCAGGGAAAAGGCCTTAGGGGGGAAAGGGGGAAAGGATTTCAACAGGGAAAGGGGGCAAAGGATCTTCGGGAGGAAAAGGGAGAAGATCTGAAAAGGCCTTAGGGGGAAAAGGAGGAAAGGAGCTCAACAGGGAAAGGTGGGAGAGGATCCTAGGGACAAAAATGGAGAAGATCTTGGGGGGAAAGGGGGAAAGGATCTCAACCAAGGGAAAAGATCTTGGGGAGGACAAGGGAGAAGATCTCAGGGGGGGAAAGGCCTTAGGGGGGAAAGGGCGGGAAAGGATCGCAACAAGGAAAGGGTGGAAAAGATCTGAGGAAGGAAAAGGGGGAAGATCGCGGGGGGAAAAAAGGCCTTAGGGGGGAAAGGAGGGAAAGGATCTCACAGGGAGAGGGGGGAAAACATCGTAGGGAGGAAACGGGAAAAACTCAGAGGGAGAAAGGGCCTTAGGGGGGAAAGGGGGAATGGATCTCAACAGGGAAAGGTGGCAAAAGATCTTAGGGAGGAAAAGGGAGAAGATCTCAGGGGGGGAAAGGCCTTAGGGGGGAAAGGGGGGAAAGGATCTGAGCAGGGAAAGGGGGGGAAAGATCTTAGGGAGGAAAGGGAGAAGATCTGGGGGCAAAGGCCTTAGGGGGGAAAGGGGAGAAATGATCTCAACAGGGAAAGGGGTGGAAAAGATCTTAGGGAGGAAAGGGAGAAGATCTGGGGGAAAAAAGGCCAACAGGGAAAGGGGGGAAAGATCTAAGGAAGGAAAAGGGAGAAGCTCTCAGGGGGGGGGAAAGGCCTGAGGGGGGAAAGGGTGGGAAGGATCTCAACAGGGAAAGGGGGGAAACAATCTTAGGAAGGAAAAGGGAGAAGATCTGGAAAGGCCTTAAAGGGGGGAAGGGGGTAAAGGATCTCAACAGGGAAAGGGGGCAAAGGATCTTAAGGAGGCATAGGGAGAAGATCTCAGCGGGGGGAAAGGCCGTAGGGGGGAAAGGGGGGAAAGGATCTCAACAGGGAAAGGGGGGGAAAGATCTCAGGGAGGAAAGGGAAAAGATCCCAGGGAGGAAAAGGCCGTAGGGGGGAAAGTGGGGGAAAGGGAGGAAAAGGGAGAAGATCTCAGGGAGGAAAGGCCTTAGGGGGGAAAGGGGGGAAAGGATCTCAACAGGGAGAGGGGGGAAAACATCTTAGGGAGGAAAAGGGAAAAAATCAGAGGGAGAAAAGGCCTTAGGGCGGAAAGGGGGAATGGATCTCAACAAAGAAAGGGGGGCAAAAATATCAGAGGGGAAGGGGGCAAGGGGACAATTCCAAAGGGACGCAAGTAAGAAAGCAGGCCTGTAATGTCGGCGGCCTGAGCCGGAGGCGTTAAAATATATAATGATCACAGGTTCAGAGCCAATTCCATTGAACAGTCAACACTACACCATACTACACCCAAAGCAACCCATGTGCAATTTGCATTCCTGAAGTCCAAAACATGTTCAGGCTGAAAGGAAAGCTGTTTGTTGCCAGAAACCTGCTACCCAATTTATCCGGTTTGACCCAAACACAAAGCCCAGGTGGATTCATAGGATGTCGTCCCATTTGAGAGGGGGATGTACAACAATTGAAGGACTCAGTTCTGATCCTGGGTTATCTTGGGTTCCATGTGTATGTGTAGGGAGTAGCGTTTGCTCTTAGAGCTGCATGAAGCTCTGGCCGCTCCTGTGCAACCACTCCTGAATGGCCCAAGTGCATGGCATGGCGGATGCCCATTTCATGCCGAGCTTTGGGGGAAGGACCCGAAGCAACTTGTCGATCCGGCCGAGCAGCAGCAGAAAGAGACATGCAGCAGGAGACAGGAAACCAGAACCCGCATGTGCCTGATGCGACTCGCTCCGAGATGGGGGCTATGGAAATAACCCCTATGGCCGCGTCTGTCTATCAAGGCTACCTTTTTGTTTGATGGTTTTAAAGGAAAACCGAAAGAAAAACCACCCTTATACCATCATGACATTCCCACCCGATACTACTTTAAACAGGATCTCCTGTGTATCGCAGAAAGTGACCCTAAAACTCCGCTCAATGTTCCAATTCCACGTCCTGAATCCACCTGATTAAAACCGAAACACAGCTTTCTACCAAGGTCTCACAGCTGGGGGTTTGATCGTTGTAGATTGAGTAGAAACCAGTTCGAGCTTGACCCACGCAGCTCTTTGTTTGCAACCCCTTGAACCCGATGTCGTCAAGGTGAGCTGCCACCATGTGACCTGTAATTACTTTAGTTTCTCCTAGTTGGATGACTTTTCGTCAACCCAGCAAGCAGTGCTTGGGCTGGGAACATGAGACACCAGAGTGGGTGTCCCTTTAGCTTCCCTTGCGAATTCGGGTGTGTTCCGAGTCCGAGCCTTTGAAAGATTCAAACCTCAAAGGGGTCGCCCGTTTTGGTGGTTTTAAAGGAACACCAGCAGGAAAACCACCAATTGGATACCCTAAGACCAGTTCGTTTTAGTGTTGGCTTCCCTTTGCAGGGAACCATGTGGGCAAGTCGGATGGTGTTTTGAGGCCACTTCCGAAGACTGAACCAACACCACCAAAAGGCGCAGATATTTTTAGCTTGGTTGGCCTTCCTCAAGGAGACAAGGGTATAGATCATGTTGAGAGCCATCACGAAAGTAGTCCACGAAACTAAAGAGGGATGAATAACTATTGACTACTGCTTGGCAACAGGGGACACTAGTGGAACAAAGAACGCCCAAAGTCGGGTCCCTCTATGCCCCTGCGAGGTCATAGGCTCACCAAGGAAATCACGCATCAAGGGTGATCGCATGTTTTTGGGCGGAAAGAGCCAGGGTCGGCGCTGTGCAAGGAAGGGTCAGCGGATGCTTGGAACAAAGGGAACCAGGATGAAACCAACAACTGGAAAGGGGGCCTTGCCCTAGTCTTGTGCTTTTGCCAGGAAAACGGTGAACGTCGGATCAATCCATTCATTAAATCCCCCAATTCAAAGCCGGGCTTTCAACCACCGAAGGTGATATCTCTGTGCCCTGCCTCAGTAATTACAGTAGAAGGCAACCCTTTGAGCATCTTTAGTCGGGAGTAACCAAGTCAACAAATGAGCGAACAAACATGCCTTGGAAAAGCTGGATGTTCTGAACCCCACTTGCTCAGCTGGCTGCTCCTGACCCGATCGGTCTAGGCCTTCATTCAGCCAAGTCGCGTCATGTGTTGGGGGATGGTCTTTGGGAGACCGGGTGGTTTGTAGTCTAGAAGTAGCTTCCGACCATTCTAAACCGTACTCAAAGGGTATTCCCTTTTCCCAAAACCTCACTTTCCACAAGCAATTCGGTATGCAGCAGGGATTCCACAGTCCACAACATTCTACTTATAGAGTAGCATAACCGTGATCCCACAATCAGCCATCGCACATGGCTGTCCTTTCTGAAGCCTGTTGAGAAATGGGGATCACTTCTAGGGAAGCATCTCTTCGCATGTTACCCGGCGAAATGGCTTAACGTACACTGATCAGCGAAACAGGCTTGTCCACTGGCGGTTCAATATGAAGTCATACAGGGGCCCGCCTTGCGCCCAAGTAAAACCAGTCAGAGGTGAAACTAAACCAGAAGTCAAGCGAGGGCGTGACCCAAAAACATGATCCCCTAAAATGGCAACGACTTCCCTGTGGCTTCCTTTTAATACCAGTTTTGGGGTCCACCATTGTGAGAAACCACCTGTGTTTTCTGCACCCATTCCAGCCTTAGGCAGCCGGGATGTTCAGTTTTCCGACGGGCGAAGTTGTCGCGCCGAAGCCCGCGAGAGTCTGGTTGGCGTTGTTTGGTGTTCTTTCAGAACCAAACTAAGGCTCCTTGGTATGTGTCAATATGGCCTGTAAGCTGCTCAAAGACACTGTCACAAAGCAGTTCGAACAAAAAGGGAAACAACCCAGATCCAACATAACTTTGACTAAGCATGGTTGCCAGAATGGAAAAACAACAACCCGATACGCCCATTCGCTTCTGACAACCCATTCGCCTCGTCTTCCCATTTCGAGCCAAAGCAAGAACGAGAGACCTGCCATGTGCCATCCGGGACCTGTCCGGCCTGAAGCGACCTTCATGCGTGAGCTACATCTGGAGGCAGAAGGATTCGGACCCATCAACGCTTCGGTTTTCTTTTGGATTCCCTCAAAAACGACCTACTAAAACGGAGTACCCTCAAAAAAAAGGACAGACTCGGTTGGTAATTGGGTGTCATGCTTCGTTGACCTTGGCAATATGTAAACGAGTTTCGAAGGAGACCCCCAAAGCTCGTTGTAATTGCGGTCTCACCAGTTCGCTTCCCTAAGAAAACCCTTGACGGGACCATGCCCTATCTGGAGGCATATGGACTTGTGACATGCCACGCGTGGTATAGGGGATCCATTGGTGAATATATAAGTTGTTCTTGCTTGGACCCGCCGCATCATTTGCATGGCTGGAGCTATGTCTGGAAACAACCTGGAGGGAATGCCCTATTCAAATCCATTGGAGGAACGGAGTCTCTCAACAGCCCCTTCGAAACAGGACTCAAAGGCTCGCACAGCCTGCCACTCAGTGACAGTAAGTGACAGATTACAAGCCGCCGAGAAATCCGAGCTATTTGCCTGGTCCCTGGAGTTGGTGGTCCATTTCCCGAATCTCGATGCCGGATTCACCAAGGTGATGAACAAATCCGGGACTCTCGAAAGAAATTCGGCTCATTACTTTGGGATGAACACCCCTCTGACCGGCGATCCGGCCTAATGAGAACTACACTGGGTCCTTGGCTATGCTGAAGAAACCGGTAGCCCACCCAACAGCTCGATGTAATGCCAACTCAACAGGTAAAACGTCCTTGAATTCGTTGGTTCAACCGGCAAGTTCTTTACAGCTTTTGCCTCCGCACAAAGTTGAACCCTTTCCTTGGGCTTGGTGGACAACACGCATGGCGAACAAACTTACGTTAAAGATCCACATAATGTTGACCCAGGATTTATAAACCCGTTGCAGTACTAGGGGGGGTGTTCCCTCCAAAAGCGATGAATCCCCACTAAAAGGGGACAACCCGGATCAAAATCAACCAGGGGTTTATTCATCCGGGGTTAACAATACCAGCCAAGACAGTTGAGTCCACAGCTGCCGCCTCTTTTCTAGCCCGCACAAGAAAACCTGGGCATGGAGCGGCCTCACATGAAAGCCAGAGGTCCGGAAAGCCCATCGGGGCCATTGCCGTGATCAAACGAAGAGAACCAGTTGGATTGATGAACTCTAGTTCCCCTCTTCTGTACGTACAGCTATGGGGCTTGATTTTAGCTACTTTTTGGTGGACCTCATTTCGAGGGGGATTCACGTCCACCAACCACTCTTCAGGGGGTTCCCTATTCAAGTTCATGCAATATGAGCCCTGACCACTACTTTCGGGTGTTTCGCATTGGCATCGGATCTGAGCAAGTCCATGTCCGCTCGTTTGTGAGCTATTGCTGCAAAATGTAATCGTTGCTCACGTGAAGGGTGCTTCCGAAGGAAACAGTGATACGGCTCAACTTCGCAAGAATCGGCTACTTGCACCCCACCGAAACAGAAATAGGCCCACAAACCAAACCAAAACTAGAAACACACATCAAGAACAGTGAAGCCTACCTCGGTAGCTACATCAAGAACCAGTTTGGCAACTGATAGCGTTCTGAAAAATAACGTGGGATTTGCCCGGTGTCCTTTTGGCTTCCGCGTCAAACACCAGTAAGGAATGGGACAATCGGGCATTGACCCTTTCAAATTGCCATGGAGCTTGTTGAGCCTTCAACCAAGAGCAAAAGACTTTCGGCAAAAGGGGACCAGATCTTGTGCCGCTTGATGGCTGATTTATATCTATGCTTGGTCTTGGTTCACTTGCCAGAACCCGAAAATGAAAGGTCACAAATAAAGAAAGAAAACTGGAAGTCAACAGGTCGGTTTCGAGAAAGATGGTGGCCATTTCTGGCTGATTCTGCCTGAAAGCTGATTGTGGTGGCCAATTGTAAACAAAAGTTCCTGGAATAAGTTTTTGAACATAGGAATCTTTGTTGTTTGGCCCTTCAAAATCAACCCTCCGGTTTTTGAAGGCCTTTCTCATCCAGAATCCCTACGATTGTCAATCATGCTCCTAGACCTGTCCACCCCTTTGTTCACCATGACGCAGAATGGCATGGATGGTCAAACACCTTGTGCGAGAAATAGTCGTGCTCTTCCCTTCGAAACGCTTGGGGGGGAAACAAACAAGAACAACCACGGGTCAATGTAATCCCAACCCACCCGAGTCAACCAGAACACACCTTGATCGGTTCAAACAGGTTTGAACAGGCCCAATTTTGGTGGGAAAGCCCAAGTTTTGACGATTGCCCCTCGCACCAAAAGATGCGACAGCTCGTTTTTCTGGTGCGCAAGACATTGGTGTGGAAAATACACCAATACAGGCAGGACATAGGACTCATACACCTGTGTGAAAGTAGATAGCACAATCTCCTTGACTTGGGCGAATGACAATCCCAAATGGGGGAGCGTTGTGCCATCGACTTTCACCCAAGCTTTACTAGGTCCTCCAGTAGAGAGGTTAGAATAAGGGTACCAACTCTTTTCTGTAGTCTATTGTCGTAGGGGAACCCTCCCGCAAAAAAGGGTAAAAGGGTATTACTGGGAGACTTAGTTTACCAAAGAGAGTTCACAACAGAGTGGACTGCAAAGGTCCAAGTCGCTTGTCCAAGGCGCACGGCCCAAAAGATTCGCAGGCTGTCAAGCATTCCGCCCGTTCCCCGTGTCGGAACGAGAGGCAAGCCCAAAATGTCAAGCAAAGGCAACAAGTGCTCAGAAAATATGAATGCCTATCTCATAGAAGGACCCCCCAAAACGGTGGGTATTCCTTTGCGCTTCCAATTAAAGACCAGTCTTGAAAAGGGTTACCACAAAAAGAAGGCACACACCCATGTGTACAAATGTGGACTAAATGTGACAAATATGCTGAAGATACCACTTGGGCCAAGTCTAGACAAATTAGTAATTACCATCCCCACGAACATGACATCTGACCGGTTCGGTACCTTCGGTTGGGAGCCCGATGTTGCCCTCAGGCCCATGTCGGTCCAAAAAAACACCTCAGGAATCTCTCAAGGACTTAAGTGGCTCACTTCAAATGATTTACGACGTAGAACAAAAACTAGCAATTGCGTCTTTACTCCAATGAGCAAATCTAGCTATATACCTCAAGTTTCTGAGCTTGGACACTGAAGAATGTCGCGCTTCCGAATCTATCGGTGCGGAGAGTCGACAGCGCCGTTTAGGCAGTGCGTGGTGCGAAAAGCAGCGCACAGTTGGCAGGTACCGGAATGGATATGGAAAATGTAGTTTGCGTTTCCTTATGGGCATACAAAAAAAAGAAGAGTGACCAATATGGGTATGATTCTTAATTGGGAACCCTTGGGTACATATTGCTTGGGGGATTTATGTCCGCCAACCACTCTTCAGGGGTTTATGAAAACTCAAATCCATAGCCTTCCTAAATGAACCAACTGACAATATTGATCCATCCTTGATTATGCAAAACGCTGTTTGCCAGCAAGTTGAGCACAGCGAACATGTATTCAGCTCAAATAGAAGCCTCGGGTGTAAGGGTTTGCACAAGCCCATAGGGTTTCACATTGCAAGCTGGGACTTGGTCATCAACGGGATTTTCTAATTACTTTGCTTGGGTTGTTGACCCCGTGCTGGAGGCCAGACTCTTCGTGGGATATGTCGGACATTCCAATACAAACGCATGACATAACGTCGAAGGGTATGGCTGGGAACTGCCAAGTTCAACATGAGCTTGTGCGTGCGTCTGACGGTGGAAATCATTCAAAGCACTTGATTCAAATTGCAGCCTGGCTAGTAGGGGTGTTAGAGGGGTTGCTCCCCCGGGCCCTTTGTGGGGTAGAAAAGCCCAACTGGTTCAACACATTCTCACTGCACAACTGATTCGAGTAAACGTCCTAGCCCATTGGATCTCTCAAACAGGCAAAACCGCTGCCATCAGTGCGGGTTGCTCTTGAAACTCATCCGTGCGGCCGCACTTTGAATAACACACAAATAGACAACAAACCAACATCGCTCCCGGATGGAAAGCGAACATGGGCGGGATTGTTGCAAACCCGAACTCGTTCGCTTTCTGCATTCTGACCACTTCTTGACTTCGGTCATTCGCGTGTGTTGCCGCCTCCCGTGCAATGCAGAAAAAACACGCCTCTTATACGGGGTGAAATTTCCCCGAACTTTGAGAATGGCGTGTCTGCAAGGCACCTTGCGTGCAAGGAGGCCGAAGGGGTCCCCCATTGTGAAGCACTCAACAACAGAAAAGACCTGATATACGCTGTCAGATGCTTGCTCGAAGTGCTAGTTCACAGTCTCACAAATTGACCTAGTGGACAAAACCGCCGCTGTACAACATATCAAAGGAGTCGCCAGCTTCAACTATGGTCAGTTCCCTGCTGTCAGTCCAAGTGCTTGTGAACCCACTCATCAAGCTCCACGAAAGCAGGAATGCACTAAAACTTGTGGGGAACCGTTATGCCCAGTGCAGTTACAGGATGTAAAACCTAGAGGCAAAAGTGCTCGGTTGCCCACTGGAAGCACCGGGTAGCTTTTACTGAATCTTCTTGAGCTGATTGGCCGAACAAGTTGAAACTTGCAAGTAAACGCAGATACTCGTTGGCGGCAACCAGGAAATAGACATCGCGGAGATGAAACTGGCCTTGCTGCTCATGTGCTGTGGGCGACTGAGTGAACAGCTGGCACCTAGATGGTCCAACAAAGTAGGGACTTGTACCTTGCCCAGTGCTTCCAGTTTCCACTACGTAAACATGCTTTTTGTTGTTGTACCTCTACACACTTCTTTAGATATATAGCAGGTAACCAGGGTGCTTGATCGAGAACCTACCTGATACCCGTTCCTTCCCGCCCGGTTCCTTTGTCTCTCAGACATGGATTCCTGAGGCTCTGGAAGAGCCGACGCATCCCCGAATTTCCATGGCAACATCGACAGCAGGAGTCGGAGTTGTGATGGTACATTAATACTACGGCATGTCATCGGTGTAATCAACGGGGACTGTCCAAAGTCGACACCCGCCAATGTGTAAAGCCAAGAGTCTGCTGATCTCTCAAGTTCTGATTGTAAAATCACATTAAGTCAGGATAACAAGGGAAGACACATATAAAAGGAACGCCAAATGGACAAGTGGCTTGGGGCACGGTGATCTGGGATTCCCAACCATGGTATGCTTGGTATCGAGAAACTTCAAGCCCAATGTTTCACAATGGGGGTGAAAAGTACACCAAACGCCTCGTGCATGCGTGCATAAAACTGACACGCTGACCGACTGGATGTGCGCTGGCGAGGAAATCGAGCCCCTAGAAACCTGCCAGGGACCAGGGATGGATGCCCGGGTTGATGTTAGGCTGGCATGCTCGGAAAGGTGACAAACAAACCAACAAGCCAGCATGACCCCAGTCATTCACAAAGCAGTTGTTTTCCCGAAATTTGACCTGTGTTTTGGGGGCCCTCGTCTGGACCCCAGGCTTGGACGCAACAAGTGTGTGTGCTTGCTGGTGAAAACCACAAGTTGCAAACGGCAGAAACCGCTACGTTGTTTGAAAACTCGCGAATGCTAAGTTCTCTCCATGGTAGACTCACCTCACATGAGCCGCAAGCAACACCTTAAGGGGTCTACTCACAAGAGTAGCCTTCATCTACTCAGGTATTGATTGTGGCTACAGGGAACATGTTGTCTCAATTGGCCATGGAAGGATGGAAGGCCAAGCTTTCGGAACTCACTGTGGATTGGTCAGCAGTTTGGACACGTTTCGTCACGAAAGTGGTCCAAACCCAAACAGCCTTAACATCCAGGAAATATCCAGGAAATCACCAAAAGCAGGCCAAGGCACGCTTCACTTTGAGACGCGATATGTGCAATTGTCACAAGGAATTGAGGAAGTCGAGAAACATCACAATTTACAAATGAACCGCACACGTCGTCCATCCTAAGGCCATAGGGCTTCCACTGAACAATAAGAGACGGTCACTCTGCAACGCCTGGTTTTGGGCTTTCCTGTAACAGCACAAATTCCAACAAGAACCGGGGAGCCGCAGCAAAGACTTACAAGTCGGTAACCAAACACTCGCCGACACCAGAAATGTATGGGAGCCACAGACCTGCAAAGTCAACGCCCGGCTCACCGAAATCGATCTGGTAATATTGGCTGCTCACATGTTGCTTTCGGAGGCAATACGGTTACCTACCTTCAAGTGGATCTAAGGGGCTTTCTCGGGGGGGTCCGGGTGTCTCGTTTCAGCCCACTTGCAACATCTAAAGCATCTGGAGAACCAGGTCGTGGCTAAAACTTCCTGCAAAGCCAAGGGTCAAAGGCCGGCTTTGAGCACAAGCTTAGTCGTGCCTTCAGGCTCCCTCAAAATCAAAACTCAAACAGGATACCCACGAGTTCTTTTCCGCATTTGTCTACCTCGGCTGTTGCCCTCGAACCAACACACAGTTTTGATTATGGCCCATGTGTGTTTCTGTGTCAAACTAGGGAAAACCCCAACACAAATAAAAGGTGGTGTCCGTGGGGTATTCCCTTTGCAACAGGTACCTCGAAAACACGGACACCCATATTTGGTGAACCTTACGATGCAATCATGTCATGCATGAACCCCGCCAAGCAGCCACATCTTCGTTGTGCGCCGGCGCAGTGTCCGCACATGTATCATTTTTACAAGTTCTATACTCATTCCAGGGTCGGGAATGAGAAGCCACTTTGCTTCGATCATGATCCGCGTGAAACATTTTGATTTTCCCCGACCCTGACGGATTCTCAGCTCGCACAACTGGCACGCCGAATACGACAGCGTGCATTGCCGTTTCTGCCGCGGCCGGCTTAGCGGGCGAACCTCGGCAGAGCTTAAAGAGACTGAAACCCACTTCCAACAATTGATGGGTGTGTCCTTTTTGGGTGTTCCCGTTGGTTCCCAAACCACCCCAAAAAGAGGTCCCCGCCAAAAAAGACACACCCATGAGATGTTAAAACAAGGGGCTGGCCAAACACTGTTAGTGCGCTGCAAGAACACGCTCGGAAAACTGGGTCGGTGTCCAAACATCTACCTGTCTGGCCGTGAATGTGGATCGATTTGTCCAATGGAAACGCAACAAACGCAACACACCACTTTGAGGATGCCCTCAACGTGGGTCGGTATTATTTCTTTTTATTTGTAGTCAAAGGCTGACACCATAGTTTGGTCATTTTAGGTGCCTTCAACCTGGTCATATTAGGTGCCTTCCCTTTAGCTTGCAAGGGCCAGGTCATGGTTCCACACGATGTTCACAACTCCACCTGAAGGCGATACTTGTTTCTCAGTTTTCTCAGCAAAGGGCCACATCATGGAAAGTCGTTCGGCGGAAAATCCCTGAACACCTACGGCCAGCTACCACGGGTGAAATGTGGTTGACACATCACATGCCGGCGGCCGCGCTGTCGGGAGGAAAGGTCTGCTGACTGCAAAACATCTCGGTTGCGAAATCTGCTCTGCTAAAAGTTTGACTTTTGGTGGCTTAATGGAAACACAATTGGATAGCAAAACGTTAAGGTCCTAACATGCAAGCAAAATGCACCAAAGGATTGATACCCCAGCCGATTTTTTTCCAGCCGACCGCCAGCTACTTTAAAGGCACCCGCAAGGTTTGGCAAACAGACCCCTGTGAATGGCCCGCCCAGAGCAAAAAATACCCCAAATCATAAATTTTAAACCACCAAAGCTGTTGCCAGTACTTTTCGCAATACTAATTCCATGCATGGTCTCAAGGGTTGCCATTCCAGAAATCAAAGAAACGCGTAGCCGGAAGCAACACATTTCTTGCTACAATCTGCTTAAACAGAACAAGGTTCGACAAGCTCGTGAAGGCTACTTGAAGGCTGGCCCCCCCCCCTTAACAACACAAAGCCTCTGATTAATCCTGGCCCCCTCCACCCCTGGAACTACCGTCCCAGAGAGGACTGGGGTCTGGATTCGCCCGAGCCTCCCAAAACCCGGGACTTCCGGCAACTCGAGGCGGGGAAACCTGCCTCCCGTAACCATGGGAGCAGTAGGTCCTCCAGATTTGAGAGGATAGCATAAGGGTACCCACTTTTCCCTTTTTCGTCTATTTTAGTCGGGGAACCCTCCCCGTAACAGGGCACAGGGGGACCTATAGTTTAAAGGGGCACTCGACTGGCGCCTTTTTCGCCTTCCTGCGGACCGGAACCCTTCACTAATCAAAGTCTCACAAGGCTTGTCTCTAGCCAGGCCCAACGGGAAATACCAGGAACCATGTTCTCAAGTGGCAAGCCTCTTGGATGAGCCATTTAACAACCGCCCTACTTGCCTTCACTGAGGTATAGTGGTAAGAATCAGTTAGCATAAACAATAGGTACAGCTAGCATAAGTTTGGAGAACAAACAGTTAGCATAAAATGGGAACAATCCACAATTGGCAATGCATGTTCGAAGTGGTTGTTCCTCGCTGCAAAAACATCCATCTCAAGAGACTTTAAGAGCGCAGGAACACGCAGGACATGCGCATTGTAAGCCACGGTTCGGCAATAGCTTGGTCAATTCGAAACTGAAGGAGGGTGCTGCTAGTTGACCTGGACCTAGAATCAAGTGGAAGTCCATAAGTGTGTCAGCTTCATGTCTGCACGCACTTCCCTCCGAAGGAAGCACATGCTGACACAACGCAACCTAGGACAAATGCACCCAGCACATTGCCCCAAATCGATTCATGGATTGCCAGTCCATGGCCCAAACCCAGTGCGGGTTCTCCAAAAAGAAAGGCCCACTTCGGCACCAACAGCGCGCCCTGTATCCCTTTCACAGGCCACACACAAGTCCAATCTGCAGTTTACCATCCCCCAAAACGAGAACACAAGTTCCGCCCCCAATGGCTGGCAAATGGCAACCCAAAACAGCCATTAGGAGCTCACATACCAGACCATTGCCTGGTTGGACTCCCATCGAACCGGGGGCCGGGCGAGAGGTAGGCCGCCAGCAAAGGTAGCAGAGCAAAGTGCCTGCGGCGTAAGCAGCTCCAAGCCGCTGTCTTACCGAGATTCCCAACTTTCTCTTCGCAAGCCGACTCATATTTGTTCTGCTCCACACGCTCTGTGCAAGTTATCTTACATTTCGTCAGGAAGACTATTTGTGTCTCCTTCCAAATGTTCATATTCTTGGCATTTTGTGAATTCTGATCCACAGGACTGTTGTCTAATTAGATATGGTGTGAACATCGGTCTCGTTTAGCAGGTAAATGCCTTGGAACATGAGTCCACTGCTGCTATGCCACATATATGATGTGTCCAGCATGTTGGCAAGGATTACTCAGCTCACAAGCAAATCGAGAAACACCGACAAAACCAAATGAGCTGGAAAAAAAAACGTATTAAAACTCTTATCCCAGGATGTTTTCATTGCAAACAAGCGGCGGTCTTCATAAGAGTGAGGTCCCCAAAAAACATGCCCCTTAAGTGTATGAGGTCTCAGGTGTGTACACCGCTGCAAATTGTTGCTGGGTGCTGCTGCTGGCTGCTGCTGCGGCTGCTGCTGCTGCGGCTGCTGCTGCTGGCTGCTGCTGCT
Organism: Effrenium voratum; assembly: GCA_963377175.1. Lineage (NCBI taxonomy): Eukaryota > Dinophyceae > Suessiales > Symbiodiniaceae > Effrenium > Effrenium voratum. Next base: position 438,374 of record CAUJNA010003405.1, on the reverse strand, counting down.
GCTGCTGGCTGCTGCTGCTGCTGCTGCTGCTGCTAGCTGCTGGCTGCTGCTGGCTGCTGCTGCTGCTGGCTGCTGCTGCTGCTGCTGCTGCTAGCTGCTGGCTGCTACTGGCTGCTGCTGCTGCTGGCTGCTGCGGCTGCTGCTGGCTGCTGCTGCTGCGGCTGCTGCTGCTGGCTGCTGCTGGCTGCTGCTGCTGCTGCTGGCTGCTGCTGCAACTCATTGCTGGGATCTGCAGAAACAAAGAAAATGCAAACTACAGAAATGGGCCACTCCTGATCCAAGGCATCTACGACTTGCGCGCGACTTGCGCGCGACTTGCGCGCGACTTGCGCGAAAATTTGGCAATCTTCCGGATTCTTTCGACCATGCGGATGATGATGATGATGATGATGATGATGATGATGATGATGATGATGATGATGATGAATCATGACTGCGTCACTTGCGCTTCACTTGCGCTTTACTTGCGCGGCCCCATGTTTGACTTGCGCGGCCGCTCCTGCAACACACTCCTGCCATTCAAATTACAAGCGGCGGTGCAGCTAATTTGATAGGTCCAAAAGACCTGGGATCATGCCTGACATTGACACATACAACGTTTTTTTTTGTTTGACTCAAATGGAATTCAGGTGGATGGACTGGCACAGACATGGTGTCTTGTTTTCGGTTGTGTACTCGCTTGAATTGGAGAATTTGTGAACATCCGCCTCATCAGGATGCTTGCAACAACACAGGTACCACGGCGGGACGGTCTCGTAGACAGAGAAAACAGAGCATGGGGTTGTAGGGACGAAAACAAAAAAAAACCTACCTGTTCATGGAAGAATCATGTTTGGAGTTGCTTAGCCTCTTATTACTACCAGCCAAATTCTTATGGAGCCCAAGAGCGTCACGCTGCGAGGAATCTCCGGCGGGGGACACGGACTCTCTTGTTGGCTTCCAGTTGAATTTGCACAGGCGTGACATTTGCAAGGGGTCTGTTTGAAGAGTTCGTTTCCAACGATTAGATACGTCCTTTGGGGTCTCCCCATTGAACATCACCCTGGAACACCCAGTCGACAACTTAACTCACATTGGCCACCAAAAGGCGCTGCCCCCACGAAGACAACATCCAGCATTCTCAAGGTCCGGCAAAGCAAACATTGGAGACCCCATTTGTGGCATTGGACACAAAAGCCAACAAGTTGCCCAGCTAACTGTTGGTACAGCTCCTGCCATCCCAAACAGTTTCATGAGCATCAAACATCAAACTAGATACATGACCACACCCCAACCAAAAAAAGTGGAACATGTCGTGGCTTGTTGAGTGGAACAGGTAGGTGAGTGCCCCAATGTCCCGAATGGGAACAAAATGGTCCTGGCCCCTTTGAAGCAAGCCCAATCTGTCTGACTCGCATCGAAACAATAGTGGATTACTGTAATACAATAGTTGGGTTGCTGTCATCATTGTTCACCTGATGTTCCTCCAAATTGGGCTAAGAGGGATATTTTGAGGGGGGCACTTCGGCAACTTCGGCTAGGGATGCCTCTGGGTACCCATTGGTTTGTCCCTCTGGAGAAATGGGCCCTTGGCTTTGAAGGGAACTCGGAAATCCGAGCCGCGAGCCGCGATAGATGGGTCTTCGGCCAAGTTAGTAAGTTGTTGATGACCTAGCTAGGCTATCACTATAGTTATTACCCACTCATAAGCCCCCTATAGTGGAATTAACCCAGTTCCAACTTATATCGGTTCCATCTCTTTCTCAAAAAGAGAAGGTGACATACTCCGCTTTGATACTAGAGGGCATTGTAAAAGACTGATTCTTCACTTACAGGTGTGAGACAAGTGCAAACTTCCCACAACCCTGCCACTTGTTTTTCGTTGATTTCAGTGAGCAAAAAAACAGGCCGCATACACCCGGGTGGCAGTTCCTTCAGCAACCCCGCGCAACCCTTTCCGGAACGCTACTGCAAAGCCTATCTGGATTGCTCAGCCAAGCGAAAAAAATGGTGGAACGCACCCGGTTTCCGTCTTAAAAAGTCGCCCGCTTCGGCCCTGCCCAAGTACTTGTTTGCTGTGGTGACGCCAGCCAGCCGGTGAACCAGGAAACAACATGGTCCGCGGATTGATTCCCGACTAACATGCCCATGGTTCCCCCTTGGTGCGCCATGGTGAAAGTAGCATTGACAATTCTCAGTATATAGATAAACGGGACTAAACCAAAAGGGGTTGGAATTGTGCCATCCACTTTCACCCAACCATAACTTTCTGATTCTCGGCAGGGAATCCCCTACGAAACATTACCTCAGAGCTCCTGAAAAAGGGGATCTGTTGGTTTGCGCATTTGGGTCTGTCTTCTCCAGGGAACCCCCCAAACAAGTGGTTTTCCTTTGCGCTTGCTTTCAAAGCAGACCAAAAAGGGGTACCAAGGCTCAAACAAAAACAGACCCGAAGCGAAAAGCGAGCGAAGCGATTGCCTGCAGGTCGCCGATGAGATGGTCCTTTCCGTGGTGCTGTCCTCAGTTTCGAGGTCTATGGCTTGGGATGGACCAAATCCGCAGAACACATTCGCTGATACTGTGGATGGACGAAAACCATTTCGCACCACCTAAGCAACCTGGAATGATTCGATTCCCCTACAAAATACCAGCAAACAATGATTTGCCATAGTTTCCAAGTAATGCAGGATTTCGTCCATCCACAGTAATCACTTCTTCCTAATTACAAAGGTCGCCGTAATAATAAAAACCCTCCTCCAGAATTCAAAAATCTGGCAATACTACTTTTAGAATAGGCCAATACTAAAACAAATCTAAACTACCCACTTTGAACGATTTTTCCGTTCGTCCTCCAAATCATCCGTATTCGGGGTACCTTTTTTTGCCCTGACTTCCCTTCAAAATAACTTCCCTGACTTAAGGGGTCACCGTTTCCATTTAACTCCCTTACTTAAAAACAATCAGTTGAATGGCTTTTGGTGCCCAGAAAGGGGGGAACACATTCCCACTGATAACCAATACTAAAACCAAGCTACTCCCAAATGCTGCCCTACAGTTCCGAAAACTGAACAGGGGACCCCTAATTATAAAAACCTCGAAAAACAATTATATTAGGTGGGGAAAAAGTTTTATATTAGGGGTAAGCGATTATCAGCTGGGTGGCTACTCCCAGTGTTCTCCCAGTAAACCAAGGGACCTTATCATGGTCGATCCATCCCTGGTCCAGGCGCGTGTCCATCAGGGGCAACTCCAGGGTACACCAAAGTTCCATAGTTGACCCTAATATATATATATATATATATATATGTATATATATATATATCAACGTATCAATATCTTGGAGGCCCAGTCCTTGGAAGAGAAACAACCTGGGGCCACCCTCAGTTTGAGACGAACTCATGCTGATTTGGCGCTACTCGACTAAGTCTAGCGACTGCTGACTTGGGGCTGCATCCGGGGAAAATCGCCGCAGGGGGAGACTTTGGGAGCGTACCCGCCCAGACAAAAGGTAGAACAACTGACATGGCCTAAATGGTAACCATGGCCTTTATGCGATCTAAGACCTATTCCGTGTCTATCGAATAACAATACACGCGTAGTAGAAAATCCAAATGATTCAGGGACCTTGAGATTGGTTGCCCAGCGGCGCCCGCCCTGGCGTTTTCCTACTTTGGATGAGTGGTCCACCTTGAGGCTCCGAGGGGAGGAATGTGAAACCTTGAGAACTCAATCCGGTGGAGTTCCGCGGGAAAAGTGCACCTTTGCTTGGTGCTTGACGTCAAGAAACACCCTCTCCAGCAGGAGAGAACAAAGCGCACACAAGAGGGTCTGCAGTTCTCAGCCTCATGTTTCTCCGAGGTGGGAGGAGACGGGCAAGACGCTCATCAGTCGGATTGTGAGGCAACGGCCTTTGCGCGCCGAGACTTCTGCCTCATCCTTTAGCTGCATAGTAGTTCCATGTATTCCCTTGTCCTAGCTCTGGAACTGATGTTCAGTCCAAGTCAAGAACTAGGTCCTCCAGTAGAGAGGTTAGAATAAGGGTACCCTTTTTTTTCTGTAGTTTATTTTAGTAGGGGAACCCTCCCCCAAGCAAGGGTAAAAGGGCACTACTGGAAAACCTAGAGAACAAAACCAGCAAGTGGTGTTTCGTGGGGGGAACCTTTTCTCCGGGACATTCCCAACGAGAAACCCATGTTCCCCATGGACCCCAAGGCTGCGGCTGCCACCGTGGTCGCACCCTGCGCGCGAAGACAAAAACGGACAGGATGAAATGGGAATTGACGACATGTTGGCATGCTATTATGTTTGTGTGTAAGCATGTGTATGTGTCGATATGTAGGTATGTGTGAATGTGTGGATGTATGATGTGTGTATGCATGTGTGTATGTATGTATGTGAGTGTATGTGTGCATTGCTGCATGTGTGTGTACTTGTGTATGTGTGTGTATGTCTGTATGTGTAGGCTTGTGTTTGTCCGCATCTGTGTGTGTGCCTGTATGTGTGCGTCAGTGTGCATGTGTTGTGAATGTATATACGCGTCTGTATGTCTGTATGTGTGTGTGTCTGTGCGTGTGTGTGCGTATGTGCGTATATGTGTGTTGGTGTGTTGTGTGTGTGCGTATGTGTGTATGTATGTGTGGGAATGTGTGTGTATGTGTGCATGTGTGTGAGTGTGAATGTATGTATGTGCGTGTGTGTGTGTGTGCGAATGAGTGCATGTGTGTATGTGTTTATGTGTGTGTATACCTGAATGCACATGTATGTATTTGTATCTTTGCATGCATGTATGTATATGTATGTTTGTGTGTGTCTGTGTGTGTGTGCATGTGTGTATGTGTGTATGTGTGAATGTATGTATGCGTGCGTGTGTGTATGTGCGAATGAGTGCATGTGTGTGTGTATGTTTGTGTATATTTGAATGCACATGTATGTATTTGTATATTTGTATGTATGAATGTATGTACGAATGTATGTATGTATGTGTGTGTTTTTGTGAGTGTGTCTGTGTGTATGTGTGCGTATGCGTATGCATGTATGCGTGTATGCTTGTATGTCTGCATGTGTGTGTGTATGTCTGTACGTGTGTGCGGTGTGTCCGCATCTGTGTCGGTGTGTATGCGTTTGTATGTCTGTATGTGTGTGTAGTATGTGTATGTGTGCATGCGGCGTGTATGTGTGTATTTGTGCATGCGTATCTGTACATATGGGTCCGTGTGCGTGTATGCGTATATGTGTGTAGTTGTGAATGTACGTATGTATCTGTGTGTGTGTGTGTGTGCGCATGTGCGTGCGTGTGTGCATGTGTCTATGTGTGTGCGAGTGTGTGTGTGTGTGCTTAATTGTGCTTATGTGGGTATGTGGGTATGTGGGTATGTGGGTATGTGGGTATGTATGTATGTATGTGTGTATGTATGTATGTATGTATGTATGTATGTATGTATGTATGTATGTATGTATGTATGTATGTGTGTATGTAATGTAATTATGTATGTATATATGTATGCATGTATGTATGCATGTAGGTATGTATGTATGTATGTATGTTTGTATGTATGTATGTGTGTACATCTAAAATGTGTAGGTGTGTATGTGCGTATGTGTGTGTATCTGTATGTGTGTATGTGTGTTTGTATGTCTGTGTGTCTGTATGTGCATATATATATATGTATGTATGTATGTATGCATGTATGTGTGTATATGTGTGCATGCATGTATGCGTGTGCGTGCATTTGTGAGTGTATGTGCGTACGTGTGTATGTGATTGCAACATGTGTATACGTGTATGGGTCTGTGTGTGTGTGCGTATGTGCTTATGTCTGTATGTATAGGTGTGTGTGTAGGTGTGTATGTGCGTGTGTGTGCATCTGGGGCTGTATGTGTGTGTGTGTGTCTGCGCGTATGTAAGCGTATGTGTGTATGTGTCTATGTATCTGTGCGTGTGTGTGTGTGTGCGCGCATATGCTGTGTGCGTTTATTCATGTATGTGTACATGTGTATGTGTGTATGTGTGCAGGTATCTGTGTACGTGTGCGTGCATGTCTGTATCTGTGTCTGTTTGTATGTGTGTATGTATGATGTATGTGACTGTGTATGTTTGTCTGTATGTGTGTATGTCTTTATGTGCGTGTGTGTGTGTGGGCGTGTGGGTGTACATGTCTGTATGTGTGAGTGTGTGTATGTGTATGTGTGTGTGGGTATGCGTGTATGTGTGTGTGTGTGCTAGTGGGTGTGCGCGTGTGTGGGTGTAGGTGTGTGCGTGTGTGTGTGTGGGTGTAGGTGTGTGGGTGTGTGGGTGTGCATGTGCAAGTGTGTGTCTGTGTGTGGGTGTGCATGTGCGAGTGTGTGTGTGTGTGGGTGCGTGTATGTGTGGGTGTGTGTGTGTATGTGGTGGTTGTTCTAAATTCTTTTGTCTCGAAGCGGCCATTCTTCGCGAATAAAAAAGTTACTTTCGCGAATCTTTCGCGGATTCATCGCCGCGCCGTTTTCATTGCTCAAGTCAGACAATCGCAGCTTTTAAGTGCCAGCGTAGTGCGCGAAAAAATGCGATTCCCCAACTCCAGCTGTAAAGTCGCAACTTTTCATCACAGGGGTAGTACATGACATGAACCGGCTGGAAAGTCGCAGCTTTTCGTAAGCCGTGCAGCTCTAGCTTAAAGTCGCAAGTTTCCAGTACCAAGCTAGTATACTGACTAGCGCGACGCTCAGAAAGTGCCTCCCCTTGCAATCGAAGCTTGCGCTTTCGCGCGGGCTTTCGCGGATCTCTCGCGGAACTTTCGCGAAAAATCACCCACGTTTCAGAGCGGAAAGCCACCGACTAAACACCCACAGACGCACATACACAGGCTTGGAGCACTAACCAGCCAAGCAGGGTATCAAACTGTAGCCTCACCTGGCTTTATCACTTTACCAGTGCAAAGTCAACAAAGTGTCTTAATCAGCTTAGAAGGAAGGCTCAGCAGCAAAGATAAATGGTTTCACATATCATTGATTTACAAGATACAGGTACGCAAAACTTTCGCGAGCAAAAAAGCTACTTTCGCAACTCCATCGCGAATCTTTCGCGGAGCTACCTCAACCAACACCGATGGTCGCCGAATTCTAAACTCCTTGCAAGGACCTTTAGAACGACTCCCATGTGTGTATGTGTGTATGTGTGTATGTGTGTGTGTGTGTTTGAGGCTCGGTGCCCTTTTTCACCTTGGTTAAACCAGAGCCAAGGGAAACGCCATCAGGGTCGAACCATGTAAACACGTCCAACCTTCTTTTGGGAACATGTCTTTTGATGGGGCGATGTAGGACTCAGGGTAGCAACTGGCGGGCTCAGTGGGGACTCACTGGGGGGTGACTGACGTGGCTTTGGATGGGGAGGGCCTTAGCCCCAAACTCCATCGGTGTCCGTAAAATTGAGCCTCGAAATTGGGCGGAGACAGGACCCTCACACCCGGAACCCAAGGATGCTCGCCCCCTGGCATATACAAGCATTAACAATATGTCCAGTATCGATCCCTTTCGAACCAACAAGGGGAACAATTCTGAACGGTGGAAGTACTCCGCTCCCAGGAGTGAGAGAATACTTTGTGATGCACGAGTGAAGTCGAAGCAGCTCTATGCATCCCCCAGGTTAGCATCGTCGAAGAAATATATTCAACCCCTGCCCCAGATTGGGGCTGGTTGTTCCACCGTGTTCCAAGCACATGGAAACTCAAACAAGTCTTGGCCCCACAAAATGAGAACGTACCAATCAAACGAGTTGGCGTGATGCTACGTAATCAAAACCCCGAAAGGAAGATGCAGGCAGCGCTGCCCTTCGCTTTAAGCATCCGGTGGCTTTCCAGATGCATTTGCCAAGTCCCCAAGTCTTGTGAGATGGTCATTCTTTCCAGTGCCAAAGGCTTCTATCGCGGAAATAGGATCGGAAGCATGGGTGGCCTATTGAAAAAATTGGTGGCCCTGGTAAAGGGAACACACCCTATCTAAGCCAGTGAAACCCATCTATTTCTAACCAAACAGCCCTAAAAAGGACACCTACGATCGCATGCCTGGTTTGCTCTCCCTATCCCAGGGCTTTGGCTTTCTTTTACTTGAGCCATGGAGGGGGTTCTGCTTCCTGATGGAGACCCCGTTTCCCATTAAAAGACCATCCCAAGAAACCCCTGCAAAAAGCTTAGCCCCTTGATTGTTGAAAAGGACACATGACTTTAACAAAACAACAGCAAAAGGGCAAACAAGTTGGTCAGGTCCGGCAATACGGTATGGGTGGGTCTTGCAGGTATGGAATGTTGCATGTTGTGCTTTTAGTGTGCACATATATACATATATATATATATATATATGGTTGCATTTGAGATCGATTGAAATCTCTTTGGGTTCTCTTTTGGTAAAAGGGGTACCCGCAAACAAAACAACACCAATGTACACCCACAGGGGCCCCGGCCATTGTGGTAGTGGTGGGCCCTGCTGCCGTTGTGGTGGTTGCGGGCGCCGCAGTTGTAGCCCCTGTCGTGGTGGACTGGGTCGTGGTGGTCGTCGTGGTCGTGGTGACGCCCTGAGGTCGCCACATGTGTGGCTTCTGAACCACAAACCACACAGTCCTTTCAATCCACACAAGCCTGAAGAATACTCCACCCTCCCCGGCCAGTTGTCATTTAGAGGGGACCCACGTGGTTCAGCGGCCAAAAAAAGCCCTGATGTGGGCTTCCCTGTTGTTCAACCTATGGTCAGTAAAACGTCCTGTGGAAGCCTCGTATAAGAGAGGTACTCCGGCAATGTAGCCAAGACCGTGGCAGATTCAAACCGTTACGTGGCATCATGTTGTAAAGGGCAAGGACAAAAGCTCTCTTCTTCTCCCGCTGAAGGCAAGGAAAGGTAGCCATCTCTTGGCCGCAAGCAAAAATTGTCATTCCAACTCTGATGAAGCCCTGTCTTGCAGTGTTACGCCTCTGAATCAATAATGGGGCCTAAGGCCTGTCAATCTCAAAGTCTTCGCACCTGTCTGCGCAACCCAAAGGCCCCATACCACAGCTGACACCCCTTCCTGAAAAGCTATGTGGACCAGCCCGGAGGAAAACCGGTTGACGCATATGCGTCGCCTACACCATATTCAAAAACGCCTGAGCCCAGTATGTTGAGCTCTAGATCCTCTGGATGGTGAACTCACGGATTACACATCACCCTCGTACGACTTAGTCATCCCATAGGTTGATATCGCAGAGTTTGAAGCGATTGAAATATGCGTGTGTCAAAATCGGAGGGGACCCCAAGAATGTAGGCTTTCCTTTTGTGTCAGCCATGTCAGCCTGAAAAAGGCAAGACTGAAGTGCCAGAGAGCCATTCAGGACGTGGACTGAAAGCACAGGAGGCAAATCCCACAGCTTGGGACCCTGCACATGTTTCCTGTTTCCTGTGCGGCAAAGAGTCCATGTCTGGACGCCTTGCATTAAATCGGATCGAAGTCATGACCGGTCTAGTCATGACCGGTCTCTTCAGACAGACACAAACATAGGGGGCAAACAAACATCGGGATATGCAAACGGATATGCAAACAAACATCGGGGGATTTCAAACACTGAACCATGGGTGGCTTTGAGAGCCAAAATGCAGGTGGCTCCAGAGCCAGGTTCACAAGTTAACGAAGGCCCGAAAATCGCTGCCACGGGGCGAGTGCGGCCTCGGAAAGGCGTAAGGAGGGGGGGGTTGTCTCTGGATGGCGAGACTCCGCTGAGCCAAATTAACTGGAGAGGGTTCCGGGCGCAAAACAAACATGGAACATGAACAAAGGAGCCTTGTAGCCCATTTAAAGACCTTTTGAAGAGCAAATCGTCTTCTAGCATCATGCAGATTCTATGTTTGCTTTTGGAAGGGTCCCTTCAAACTTCTTGGGTCATGCTCTCACTCGTTGTAATGCCAATTCCCTAATATTGGTTGCCTCAAGCTGTTCCTCGTAGCCCAAAGTCGTCCCCCTCTTGCGCCTTACTCGGCCTTTCAGCATGACCTCTAATGCGTTTCAAACCAATTGATCGGTTGCGAAGAGCAGGGGCCTCATTGAGAAGGTTGCTTCGCCCCTGGCCACAAAAGGGACGGACAGGGGGCTGACTCGTCAGCCATCATAAAACCAAGCCTGGAGCCGAAAACCTCATTGTTTGAGGCTTTTCGGGGGCTCAAGGGCAACATATGGGGTGGACTCCGATGCAACGCGCTCTTCCAGAATCCCCTGTGCGGTTCTTCCATTTTTAGGAAGTCCACTCCCAAACCACCCGCAGCAACAAAACATGGGAAAACCACAAAAACAAAAAACGGATCTGAGAACCAGTCGACGATGGGGGGAAAGCGGTTAAAACCCAAAAAAAAGCAGGCTCGACTGAATGGGATAGCCTGAACTAAATCGGCCGTTCAACAATGAGGACTTTGAAACCAAACTTAGTCATGATTACAGGAGTAGACTCATTTTTCATTAGCCCAAACAAATTAGGGGTTTACAAATCCGGGGAACCCTTTGCCCAAGGAGAAACCTATTGGATTGCTTGCTGGCCAAGTTCAGCAGGAGAGCAAGCAAGCAAACAAACAAACAAACAACCAAACAAACAAGCAAACAAAACCAGACCAAATGAAGCCAAACCAAGCCAAACCAAACCCAACCAAACCAACAACAAACAAACAAATAAACAAAACAACAAGCGAGCAAGCAAAGCAAAGCAAAGCCAAGCCAAGCCAAGCCAAGCCAAGCCAAGCAAAGCAAAGCAAGCAAGCTAACCTACCGACCCCCAAAACTCCAAAGGACAAATCGGCTCACTTCCTCAGCAAATTGGCCAAAACACATCTGAGCTTTATATCAAACTGGTCCCAGGGAGTGAGTTGCTTGGATCTGGCATCCTCCCCAGCCCAAGCCAGACCCATATCTAGAAGGGTTTCGGCTACTCCCAAACCAGGGGGAAGTGGTGTCCTTGCTTGAGCCCCTCTCTGGGCTGGTTTTGGGCAACACAAATTGAACACTGAAGCCTATTTTGAGGCCCAATTCACATGTTGACACGCACCCAAACCATATCCCCAACCAGCCAACCAAACCTCCTGCAAGCCCTTTGAAGGCTCCCTCTTCAAGGCAAAAACCTTGATACAGCAACTACAATGATCCCCTCCGGCACGACTCCCCTACCCAAAAAAACACAACCCCTGCTGGCCCTGCTCCGGCCCAAAACCCATCTGCTCACAAAAAAACGCCCGCGGATCTGACTCGGAGGCGCCAGGTTCTTCTCCTGGACCGCCGCGGCCCGGGTGCGCACCGTGGTGGTCTGCGAGCTCATGGCCACCGCCGCCTCCGCTTCGCGCGCTTCGCGCTCTTCGCGCGCTTCGTTCCAATAGAAATGCGGCCCATGGATAGAAACACTTGGGTTCCGGAAACGCACCCAACGTTTGATCGATCTGTATTTAGTGGTTTCAGGTGCTTGGATAGGTGAAGGCAGTTCTCTTGGGTCATAAATTGTCTTGCTGGCTCTCAGTAGGGATTTCTTGGTGTTTTGGAGAATGAAGGAATAAGCGGATTAGTTCATAGGGGGTCGTTCCCTCAATCCCTACTGAGAACCTTCAAAATAGAAGAGCAGGGGACCCACTATATAAAAAGGCATTCAAAGGGCAATAGCACTTTGGGGTGTGCAAAGAAGTAGACCAAGTTTGGTGGTTTCCTTGTTGGTGTCCATTTCATTCAGCCTATGCATTTGTTCGTATACAACACACATACTTGGAATGCTGCTGGAAACAAGCAAATAGGAAGGGGTACTCTTTGTACCCAGAGGGGGGGGGGGAAACAATCATGTACTATGAGGTACGGTACCACGGTCACCTGCCAGCACAGCACGCACAATATAAAGCATACCATCGGGGGGGGGACTGTAGGGGTGGGACCAGGGGTGAAACAAGTGGAGTCTACATTGATGGGGCACTTTCACTTTAAAAGACTTTAATATCATGATCCCGAGGAAATAAGAATGTGTGAATGTGTGAATAATCAGTGAATTATCTGTGAATAATGAGTCAATGTGTGAACATTATCTGTGAATGTCAATCATCTGTGAATGATCGATGAATAATATGCGAACAACTTATGAATACACTGTCTGGCAAATCAACAGAAGGATCCCAAAAAAGGATCCAGCCGGAGGAAGAAGTCCTTTTGGGAGATGGCCCTCTCTTGGGGTCCCTTGCCGTGAAATTGGAGAAGAGCATGGCAGAACCTCTTCGGCCATCTTGAAGTTGATGTCAAAGGGACGCTTCTGGGCACGCAACTCGGCTGTCTTGGACAAGTAGATGACACCCAAAAACACAAAGTACCAATGAAACCAGTGCCATCACAGGTCAAACGAGTTAAAACCAGAAAGAAAACCTATGGCAAGTGGTAACCGGAAATGTCAAGCTTTGCACAACCATGCCGCAGCAGGGTGCCTTGAATGTCCCCTTTAACCATCACCCACCAAAGCAATCTCATGCTCAGAACAACTATGCCCAACAAGGAAAGTTGCCTTAACCGGACCCCCCAAGAAAAATGGCTCCGAGGAAGGAAGGGCACCCCTTCTTTAGCAGTTCAAGGGAAACTCACTCCAAACTCAGAATCTTCTTAGCTCCAAGGAGCAACAAGAATGAAGCTTTGAAAAAAAACTAAGAAACTTCAAGGGTCTGGAAAACAAAGCCCAAGCACGGAGAAACAACACCCAGAGTCTGGGACATAAGTCAAGAGAAACCGAAAAGCCCAAAAGTCCAGGCAAGAAAGACTGAACAAGGCAAACATGAGGCAACCACTCTCCAGAAGTCAGAACAAAACGTTAACAACAAGATCGCAACAGAGAGAAGCCGCCCCCCCCTCTTTGGTGTGGAAATAAGGCGTCGTGCGACCGGTTCGAACCCTGAGCCTTCTCGTCCACGGTGCCGAGCTGGGTGAGCGCCGTCTTCATGCCGGGGCTCTGGCGCTTCACCTCGCGAGGCGCCGAAGCGCCGAGTGCCCACTGGTGGCGTTCCTTTCGGTCTTGGTTGCTGCAACGACCCCTCTGCAAGAAGTTTCACTTTTTGTGGGTCTAGTGGAAAACCCTTGATATCCCAAAAAGGTAAAGTCTAAAGATCCAACTAGCAGTCAAGTGGTTTGGTCAAACAAACCAACCGCAAAAAGGGCAGCCGCAAAGCAAAACACAGCGTCCTGTTAGAATAGATCCCCGGTGATTCCTAGGAAATCAACCGTGTCTGTTGGGGAGAAGCAACAGGCAGATCGCGGCCAATCATGACAACAAGTGGACAACCAAGGGAACCACCCTGAAACAACCAAAAAAGAAGCACGACCGGCCACTGAATAAACAAACCCATCCCCTTTCAGCTTCTCTTTGGGAGAATCCAAACATATGGGGGCTATTCAGTAGCCCGTTGTGGAAGCATGTGGGCCCGTTGTGAAAACCAAGCAAAACCATCCACCATGTAGAGAACATCTCCATGCACAGAACATCTCCATGTGGAGAATATCTCCATGTGGGCGTGTCTTTTTGGGGACTTCAAGCGGTTGGTTGTTCGTTTGGTTTCCCTTTCAACCAACCCGAAAAGGCTATTCTCGACAAAAGAAAAACGATATGTAACACAAGACCCCCGGTGCAGCATTTCGAGTCCGGTGAAGCTCTCGCTTGCACGAGAGGGCCCAGCTCGTCATTTTTTAAAAATAGTTTTCCGTTTTAAGGTTTCCCCTGAACCCATATTGACTTGGATAACCTTGGGTTCTCACAAACATGATTGTCCTTTCGGGTACATAATTCAAGCTCAAAAGGGCACCCTCTTTCTTAGTGCTCAGTTGAAGAGGCACCCTCTTCAATACAAGAACATCAGCTCAGGAAGTCCGGAACCCCTTTCCAGACCCCCCCCCCCCCCGAATGCTGCTCCGAACCACCCCAAAGCCTACCTGGGCAGCCCCAAAGCTTCCAGCTGAGAAAAACGAGTCAGTATGGCGTCAGTTGACGCTTGATTTTGGTGAGTAACCCCTCTCTCGCATGGACCATGTGGTGTGCACGCCGTGTGCCCCATGTCACTCCCTTGACTTCTGTTCATGACAGAAATGCCGACCGTTGCTGCACACGCAAACGCAATAAAACGAACAAGCAGTTGGTGTAGCGGGGGCTTTTGAAACTTTCCAACAGTGAACAAAACCAAACATACCCTGGAATTGTTTTCTGCCTTTGTGACCCGGATTGGCAAACTGAGAATATTGCATTACTTATGTCATTGGGCAACAATAAGGTAGTCACAGGGGACCGCCCTGGCATGGCCTGGATTCAGGTTCTTCAGTTTCGAATATATTCTAAAAACAAAAAACCGAAAAACAGGGTGCCACCCCAAAAGCGGCCCCACGAGGTCGACTTTTTGGAGAGGGTAGAACGCATCCTGCGGTACGAAACTCTAGGTTCGGTTACCCCTTTTTGATCGAACCATGCTTCCAACCCTCCTTTGAAACCAAGTGGCGAAAGGCGTTGGGCCATCGGGTCTCTACACAATTTTCGCCAATGGCTCCGGTGGACTGCAAGATACACTGTCTTCCCAAGGGGCACTGGCATTCCACTCTCCAAACCGAACCTTGGGCTGCCGGATCTCCGGATCAGATCTCCGGATGTCCGGCCTGTTGCTTCAGCTGCTCAGCCACCGCCGTCGGGGACACGCTAGTGGCTCCTAGCCGAAGGCCCCCAGACCCCCAGACCCCCACTCCAGATTTAACTGACATCCGGCCTCCACAACCGGCCGCCCGCCCACTGACAGAGCCTGTGACAGACAGATGTGACACAGCTTATGACAGACAGATGTGACGCATAGATCTGACAAATAGATGTGACAGAGCCTGTGACAAACGGATGTAACAGACAGCTGCGGCAGAGCCTGCGACAGACCGCTACGATAGAGCCTGTGACAAACAAATGTGAAAAGTAGCTGTGTGTCACAGGCAGGCTTTTTGCAGACTGCTGTGACAGAGTTTGTGACGACAGGGTCTGACAGGCAGAGGTGACAAACAAGCGTGACGGAGCTTGTGACGGACGGCAGTGACAGCCCAAAGCCCGGCCAAGAACAGCCGAGGCTTCCGCCAGCAGCCGCCCGCCAGTGGCCAGGCCAGGTGACGCCAGTGGCGTAAAGCGTGCCCTGTCTTCAGTGGGGATAGTTTGAAGCCAATATAATTTTCAAGTTGATTTTACGGGGATAATCTTCAGACAAGAAGGAACAAGGGTCGGTGTCTGATTACCGAAGTCCAATTACGTTGGCCATGTCTTGGTATACGGTGGTCAACCGCCTACTAAAACGCGACCCAAGTGAAGAGTGCCACTTAACTTTATGCCGAGCCCCGCTCTACGGGCAATAGACCAGCCCGGACTTGCTTAAGTTGTTCCTTGGGGTTTGCGCGATATACCCGGTCGACTTGTGGTAGATGGAGGCTTAATTATACAAATGCAGGCTGCTATGAACCCAAACAAGGCAGACCCCTGAAGAGACGACCAACTGGGGGTTCTTCACAAGATAGCCATCCAGCAAGATGGGTCAATGCTCATTGTGTCCCCTCACATGTGCATTCAATGTCAACTTCGGATTCATCCGGACACTCTAGTTGCGGGCTGAAACCCCCCAACAGCTGATCTCATTTCTTTAGGTGAACAACACCCCCGATTTCTTTTCGCACCGTCCCTGGGATCGGACCAAAAGGATCCCACGCTCCTTGGTTCGAGACGGTGAACCTCGGCCGGATCGATCCGGGGCAAGGGGAAGGAGTGCTGCCAGTACGAGGAATCCGGCCACGTCAACCCAAAGATAGAGGAAGCCAAGGCGGAGACAAAAAGAAGGTACGCGGGCTAAGAGCCAATTACTAGTAAGTGAAGACCAAACACATATATTTCCCTGATTCTGCTTATGCCATAAAACTTGACACGTGTTCCCCCGCCCCGCCGCGAAAGGAGCTGTTCCCGGGCATGTTAAACATGGCGAACTACTACTTTTCATGTAGGCCGCTCCTGAAAATCAGCAAAAGAAGGCCCCAAAACCTGCTTGTGTTGGGATTTCAGGAGATTCTACACATGCGCATAGTTGCGGGGTTCCTAAATCCAGTCTTCAACTGCCATGCATGTGAGTGTGTGTGTGTGTGTGTGTGTGTGCCTGTCTATGTACTCTGCGCCATTGGGAAATAGAGTTGCATGCTTGTCATGATATGTTTCCTTGAAACGGCACATATCAAAAGCAACTGAAGGCGAGGATAGTAGTGGCTCTCTTGAGATACTTATTTCGCTTATTTAGTGAGAGTGGTCAAATGGGCACAAAAGACAGATATCAGTAGACAAGCATCTCTATCAGGGCAAAGGAGACCACCCCCCAAAAAAAAAGGCAAACACGTTGCGGTGTCAAGACCAGCGACGACTGTTCAACTAGGTCCTCCAGTAGAGAGGTTTGAGTAAGGCTTAGTCAGCTAGTCACAGCGCTTTTACCTGACAGCTCCGAACAAAGTCTTTAACCTGGTCCCAGGATAGCCTGTAGCAAGTTCAGGGCCTAGGGTTGTCCTGGACAATCACGACTGCAATCAGCCTATCAAAGCTCAAGCGTTGAACAGTTCAATGTTGGACAGGTAAGCCACTCACCAGTGGCAAAACAAAAAGAAGGAGTTCAGAGTCAGTTAGCCAGGGATTGCCGTTTGACCTCCATAGGAAAAGAACGAGAAGTCTACAAGGCTTCAAAACCTATTGGGAGCTCCTGTGCCTGCGAACAAAAACGAAAGGCCAATCCTGGATCTTACCTTAACAAGCTCTACTCAAGCGCTCCCTCATCCATGTACGCTCACGGACGGAAACAACGCAGCTAGCCAAAGCCCTTTGTACCAAAGAGGCGAAGGAATCGCAATGTGAGCAACACTGTGGGTCATGCTAGACTAAATGTGAGTCATAGTCAAAACCGATGAGTACTAACATTGTCGATCCCCAAAACCATGCAAAGAATTCACAAGGCGGCTGCATCATTTCTGGCAAGGGGACTTTCCCTTACTCAGCTTCATCAGTTTTGAAAACGTGGCTCATGTGTGGATCTGCCAGCGATGGCCGGTGGCTTTCAGTCAGGGTATTCAGCCAGACCTCCAGTGACCATGCAAAAAAAAACGAAGGATTGACTGTTTTCAACGGGGGAACCAGCAAGACACGAACAAAGGGGTGCCGCTGAACTAAGTCGGTATTTCCGGTCCTCCCAGGTGGCTTGTCTGAGCTGGAGAAAACTGGTTCCCTTCCAACATGCGCCCGAGGGCCCCTGAAAAATCACCCAAATATCCGCCTCCACAGGTGGTGGCTTTCAGGAGACCCCAACACGAAAACCAAAGTCCAAGTCCGGGTTCCCTAAAGCGGTTGCGCTATGCCCCCAACTAGCAACGGAAACCGCCGGACAAAGATTCAGTTACACACTGCCTCAACAGAAAGACAACCCCTGGTGGGTTTGCCTCAAACCTGGGGTACCCCCCGCCCCGAAGAAGAAACAAAAATCCAGGGGTTCCTTTTCAACCAGCTCGCCAAAAAGGGGTTCTCTAAAAGCCACATCCGCATCCCCCCTGCTGTAGGGGGGAAGGGGGTGGGGGGGCCCTCAATTCCATTTATCCAGTCTTCCCAATAAAAGGGAACATGGAACCAGAAATGGATTTCCAGGTTCCAGTTTTAAGGGGGTGGGGATACACCCGCGCGCTATGCTCCCAACACATCTCCGCCAAAAACGCCCTTCGAGGTCGCGGCTTGAGCACGGCGCCGCCGGTGGTCTGCAGCTTTCGGCCCTTGAGCCGGCGATTGGACTTGGAGGTCTTGATGTCCAGGCTGGACTCGCACCTGAGCCGGCGCCGATTTTGTTGCCCCCCGATCTTGCCTTTTGGAAGACTGGGTCCTCCAGTAGAGAGGCCAGAATAAGCGGGTACCAAATTGTTTCTGTTGTCTATTTTAGTAGGGGAACCCTCCCACAAAAGGAAATGGTAAAAGGGCACTACTGGGGGACCTAGGTTACGTTTGCGATGGTTGTAGTTTTGTTTGTGCTTCTCACTTCCTGAGTGGATTGGCCAAAATAACAAACTTGTTACTTGGTGCGTTGCGCTTTCTGGGGGAGATGTTTGTGGAGAACAACATCTTGTTGGTGAGGAGAGAAGGTGTTTTTCCCCCAACAAGGAATCTGTTTACATCTGTTTGTGAGAGGGGACATGGGGCAAGAGGTGTTGGTTTGTCGCTTTTCCTTTTTGGGAGGGAGGGGGGATGTACGTTCTGGGATGTACGTTCTGTTTGTTTCTTTCTCAGCTGTACCCCTGGCAAGTTGGGCAAGTTGGGCACTATTTCTGCCCAGGGAAGCCCCTCGGCCGTGTCCACCCCCAAAAGGCACAAAAACTGGAGCAATTAGAAAGCAATCAAGCAGGCATTCGCGGTGTTGCGCCTGGAGTGCTTGATTTTTTGGTCGACTCTGTATGTGTTGGCCGGATTGTGTTTTGCTTGTTTGCTTGCTCGCGCATTGTTGTATTTATTTCTATATCTATGAATTTATGTTGTTCCTTATTCATGTCTTCCTGTAGGTGCTTGTTATTACTAAGATGTTCGTTGTATACGCGTGTCTGTATGTCTTGATTTATGTATGTTTTGTATGCCTCTCTTTCCGCATCTACTATTGTATCTGGTTCTTCATGTTTGTGATGCATGTCTTTATGTATTGATTCATAACATGTCTTTCGTTATTCCTTGTGTTGCTATTGATCGTGTCAGCTTTTTCCCGTGTTTGTGTCTGTCCATGTATAAGCATTCATTTAGTTTGTTCTTTGTTTCTTTCTGCGTTTATTTCTTTATTGCATTCTTCCTGCAATCCTCTTTTATGTCCTTCTTTATCGTTTTCTGCTTGCTTGCTTGCTTCCTTGCGTGCGCGCTTGCTTGCTTGCTTGCTTGCTTGCTTGCTTGCTTGCTTGCTTGCTTGCTTGCTTGCTTGCTTGCTTGCTTGCTTGCTTGCTTGCTTGCTTGCTTGCTTGCTTGCTTGCTTGCTTGCTTGCTTGCTTGCTTAAGCAAGCAAGCAACCAAGACACAAGAGCTTACAAGCCAAACGCGACAACACAACACAACACAACTCAAAGGCGCGACAAGACAAGACAGAACAAGAGAACGAGAAAGCCAAACAATACACAACAAACCACTCAGGCACCAGCGCAAAAGCACCCAGACAAACTACCACACAAAGGAAACGCGTTGTTGTGTGTTTCCTTTGTGTGGTAGTTTGTCTGGGTGCTTTTGCGCTGGTGCCTGAGTGGTTTGTTGTGTATTGTTTGGCTTTCTCGTTTTCGTGTTCTGTCTTGTCTTGTTGCGCCTTTGAGTTGTGTTGTGTTGTGTTCTCGCGTTTGGCTTGTAAGCTCTTGTGTCTTGGTTGCTTGCTTGCTTGCTCGCTCGGTGTGTTCGCTTGTTTGTTTGTTGGCTTCTTTGTTTGTCTGTCTGTCTATTTGTCTCTGTCTGTTTGTTTGTTTGTTTGCTTCTTTGTTTGTCTTGCTTGCTTGCGTGCGTGCCTGCTTGCTTGTTTGCACGCGGAGCGGAGCGGAGCGGAGGGCAGTAGCCTGGCTGGTTGTGCTTCCCCATGCTTTCTGGGAGGAGTTTTTCTTGGTCAATTGTTTGCGCATGTAGAAACAAGATCCAGGCAAAACAAAAGTCCGAGATAGCCAATACCCCAATCGCAACTTTTGGGCTCACCTGGATGCTTTGTGAGGCCGGTGTCTTGGGGTGTGATTCGCCATTCTCTTCACCCATAGATATCTTTAAAACCACCCACGTTTCGCGGGATTGCCATTTTTTTAAGAGAAGGCTTGTTGAAGACAATGGGGAACGTTCGGCTAGAACTGAGAATGCGGAGCGCGATCTTGCGGGGGGGGGGGGATTGAAAAAAGGGGGGCCTGAGGGGTGGGGGGTTGATGGTTGCCTGTTCTGGTTTTTGTGTTGACACCCTTATTCGTTTTTTAATAGAGGGTTTGTGGAGGGGTTATCTATCGTTTTGTTAGAGGCTGGACTTTTGGGTTTGTTTGGGCTTGTTCATTGTTGGGCTGGGGGATGACTCTTGTTTTTTGGAAGAGATAGCCCTTTTAGTACGCGCCGGGAACATACCCACCCGCGCGTTTTTTGCGTGTCTTCGCTTTTTGTGATTGAATTCTCAGGGAGTTTGACAAACGTGCATCTTTGTGGGTCTTTGAACATCCCGGTAACTAACTCATTTCAGAGTAAAGCCGCGCATCTTTTGTTCTAGTCAGGACACATGGCAGTGCAACGATGTCTAAACTACAAAGGTCGGGGCACCGGCTGGAGACCTGTCCTATCCCAGTGGAAATTGAAATCCGCCGCCTTCGTGGACTGGGTTGTTTGTTGTTACGCTTGAGCGGGTGCACCTCAGCGGGTGTTCTTACAATTTGGCATGCGTGTGTGCAGTGCTGAGCGGATGCACCCCAGCGGGTGTTCTTACCATTTGGCATGCGTGTGTGCAGTGCTGAGCGGATGCACCTCAGCGGGTGTTCTTGCCATTTGGAATGCGTGTGTGCAGTGCAGAGCGGATGCACCTCGGCGGTGTTCTTACCATTGGGCATACGTGTGTGCAGTGCTGAGCGGATGCACCTCAGCGGGCAAGTTCTTACCATTTGGCATGCGTGTGTGCAGTGCTGAGCGGATGCACCTCAGCGGGTGTTCTTACCATTTGGCATGCGTATGTGCAGTGCTGAGCGGATGCACCTCAGCGGGTGTTCTTACCACTCGGCATGCGTGTGTGCAGTGCTGAGCGGATGCACCTCAGCGGGTGTACCATTTGGCATGCGTGTGTGCACTGTTTGCAGGTGCTGAGCTGTTGCACCTCAGCGGGTGTTCGTACCATTTGGCATGCGTGTGTGCAGTGCTGAGTGTATGCACCTCAGCGGGTGTTCTTACCATTTGGCATGCGTGTGTGCAGTGCTGAGCGGATGCACCTCAGGGTGGGTTCTTACCATTTGGCATGCGTGTGCGAAGTGCTGAGCGGATGCACCTCAGCGGGTGTTCTTACCATTTGGCATGCGTGTGCACAGTGCTGAGCGTATGCACCGCAGCGGGTGTTCCTGCCATTTAACATGCGAGTGTACAACGCTGAGCGGATGCACCTAAGCGGGTGTTCTTACCAGTTCTTACCATTTGGCATGCGTGTGTGCAGTGCTGAGCGGATGCACCTCAGCGGGTGTTCTCACCCTTTGGCACGCGTGTGCGCTGTGCTGAGCGGATGAACCGCAGCGGGTGTTCTTACCATTTGGCATGCCTGTGTGCAGCGCTGAGCGGATGCACCTCAGCGGGTGCTGTTACCATTTTGCATGTGTGTGTGTGCAGTGCTGAGCGGATGCACCTCAGCGGGTGTTCTTACCACGTGGCACGCGTGTGCGCAGTGCTGAGCGGATGCACCTCAGCGGGTGTTCTAACCATTTGGCATGCGTGTGTGCAGCGCTGAGCGGATGCACCTCAGCGGGTGTTGTTACCATTTTGCATGTGTGTGTGCAGTGCGCAGCGATTGCACCTCAGCGGGTGTTCTTAGCATTGGATGCCTTTGTGCAATGCTGGAGCGGATGCACCTCAGCGGGTGTTCTTACCATTTGGCATGCGTGTGTGCAGTGCTGAGCGGATGCACCTCAGCGGGTGTTCTTACCATTTGGCATTCGTGTGTGCAGTGCTGAGCGGATGCACCTCAGCGGGTGTTCTTACCATTTGGCATGCGTGTGTGCAGTGCTGAGCGGATGCACCTCAGCGGGTGTTCTTACCATTTGGCATTCGTGTGTGCAGTGCTGAGCTGTTGCACCTCAGCGGGTGTTCTTACCATTGGGCATACGTGTGTGCAGTGCTGAGTGTATGCACCTCAGCGGGCAAGTACTTACCATTTGGCATGCGTGCACTCCTGAGCGGATGCACCTCAGGGGGTGTTCTTACCATTTGGCATGCGTGTGCGAGGTGCTAGGCGGATGCACCTCAGCGGGTGTTCTTACCATTTGGCATGCGTGTGCACAGTGCTGAGCAGATGCACCGCAGCGGGTGTTCCTGCCATTTGGCATGCGAGTGTGCAGCGCTGAGCGAATGCACCTCAGCGGGTGTTCTTACCAGTTCTTACCATTTGGCATGCGTGTGCGCAGTGCTGAGCGGATGCACCTCAGCGGGTGTTCTTGCCATTTGGCATGCGTGTTTGCAGTGCTGAGCGGATGCACCTCAGCGGGGGTTCTTACCATTTGGCATGCGTGTGTGCAGCGCAAAGCGGGTGCACTTCAGCAGGTGTTCTTACCATGTGGCATGCGTGTGCGCAGTGCCGAGCGGGTGCACTTCAGCAAGTGTTCTTGCCGTTCGGCATGCGTGTGTGCAGCCTGAGCGGGTGCACATCAGCGGGTGTTCTTACCATATGGCATGCGTGTGTGCAGTGACCAGCGGGTGCACTTCAGCGGGGTGTTCTTACCATTCGGCATGCATGTGTGCAGCGCTGAGCGGGTGCACTTCAGCGGGTGTTCTTGCCATTTGGCATTCGTGTGTGCAGCGCCGAGCGGGTGCACTTGAGCGGGTGTTCTTACCATTTGGCGTGCGTGTGTGCAGCGCTGAGCGGGTGCTCTTGAGAGGGTGTTTTTGCCATGTTGGCGGGGTAAAAGCCACTTCGACTTGCGGGTGGGTAAATACCCGGTACCTTTTAGTAGTTCTCATGTTCTGGGGTGTTGGTAGTGCATTTGTTTTGACATGTAGTGAAATGTTTATAGGTTATAAATATTGTAGAATTATAACATATAAGGGTATAAATGTCACACTCGTATTATAATTATATAATGATATGAATAAACAGTTCTTCAATTTGTTTCATATGAAAAATGTCATTAGCAATATTATTTGAATACTCAGAAAGTCCCTCTTAACTACAACCTGAGGCACCCAACGTGCCCTTTTTTTAGGTACGAGAAAAAACGCTCGAATTACCGATTTCCGCTCGACACCCCAACAAATGCTCCCCCCCGAAAAACGCTCGATCACATCCCCTTCTTTCATCAAGAGGAAGGCGGGATTGTTACGTTTTTAAGTTTGCACTCGTTTGCGGATATGTGCGCTCGTTTTGCGGATATTTGCGCTCGTTTTGCACTTTGATTTCTGCTCCTAATAAAGTATTCAATGTTGATAAAATTGAATATGATGTTATGGGCAAGAAAACTTAAAGTAGCAGGAATAAACAAACCGCTTTTGAGACACGAAATGTTGTTGGTTAATGATTAAACATAAAGTGTAAGTTCCTTGTCATATGTTATTTTGAAATAATCCATAGTTGTTTGCTTCGGTTCTTGAATTTCTTTACGGTTCAATTTCTTCAGATATATACCTCTCTTGTTCTTATATTCCTGACCATCTCTATCTACTTCCTTCAGTTGATAGTTGTTATTAGTATATGTTGGTTTTGCTAACATAGAATATATTTGTTTGTTCTGTTCCATTATCTCATCAATTTTCAACATCAGTGTATCTACACTTTTCATATATACTACAGTATAAAATACAACTTTTACAACTAAATGCTTAAACTATGTTAAATCTACTCTTTAAATACTAACTTGTGTCCCTGTTAAAACTGACATTAATCAAATGTTCATCAGTTTCAACCACCATATCACCATCAGTTGTTTCTCACTATTCAATTCATATCTGTCTTTCTATAAGAAAACACACATGGAATACAACTAACCTGAACTCCACCGTTTTTATCTACTGTCAATTCACTTTTAAAATTCATAACGTGATTACATTAATCACATGTTATAGCTTTACTTTCACCCTTTGATTTAACAATTTCTGTTGTTATAAGTATTTCTTGAACCTCTGGTGTTGGTCTTTCTTTGCTTTTACTCTTTCTTTTTTGGCATTTGTATTAATATTTACATGTTATATATATGAATATTGTGTATCCTGACTTAATCAATTATAATGAATAATGACAACAGTTTTAGTTTTACTGTCAGTTGTTACAACTTGCTCAACTTTTTCATCTTCATAAATTATATCAATAAAAATTGAATAACTTATATTCATATTAAATACTAAGATAATTCTTAATTCATTAATCTTATTATTTCATGCATGATAGAATATTTGGGGCTCAGCAATGAGTTTTCTTCACACTGTATCCAACTAATTATACTCAATGCTTATTGATTGAAGTAATGGAACGCCTGTTCCATTTTTATGATATTCACCACCAGCATATCATAAAAACGATGTTCCATTTAATAATAAATACAACACATTATTTTATAAGCATTTATAAAATTATTTCATTGTGCCTGATGTTCCAATAGTAAAAACAATAACTGAATACGAGCTCAAACAATCTAAATATGAACACGTGCCAAAACCGCCATTCCCCCCTCCATCGCCGTTGCTTCATCAACAGGTGGCAAAACTTCTTTAATTCAAAACCTCATATTAAATGTAAATAGGGATTGCTTCGCTCGTATATTTATTTTTAGTCTGTCTGTTCATAACGAGCCTACCTTCGTTGAAGGCAAGAAATGCCGAAAAATGATATGAAGGTTGACGACGAGAAAGCCATCTTATATGATTATATGATGACACCTACCAACCCGAAGAACTGGAAGAAATCATTGACACACAAAGACAGATTATTCATTACATGAAAAAAACTGAAGATGAAGAAATAACATTCAATTTGAATCATTGTCCATGATTTCGCTGATGACCCTAAATTTGTTAGATACAGTAAGTTATTACATGGACTGGCAACAACAGGGTAGGCAGGATGCCATTAGTTTTTGTTTAAGTGTTCAAAAATGCCGTGTCGTAGCACCAAGTTCGTTGTATATCTTCAAGTTGAAGAATGTATCAGAGTTAATGTCATTCATTGGGGAAACTCTGCCATTGTTGATAAAGAGCACCGGTCAAATATGTATCATAAAGCGGTAGACGACGCACCTTACAGTTTCTTTTATGCAAATATGAATTTCTATTATGTTAATAATATGTTTTATGTTAGATTTGAGAAATCTGTTAAAATAAAACAAATCTATAACTACCAATATGGTACTGAAACTTTGCAAGTGCGGTGGTTTTTATCACAATGGATAATATGAAATCTATTGTAATTCTTGGATACGCAAACTTTACAGAGTATTAAAAATAAGATGCCGCGCCAAAGGCTCGCAAGCTTTGCGACCAACGGATATGGACATATTAAGATTGCAAAAACAATCTTGTAATGACGTAATTATTGAAGATTATGAAGCAACTAGCACTGCTTCAACAACTATACCTAAAGATATAGTGTCAGACAATGATAATTAATAATATTAAAATGTATTAAATTAAAATCAATGAAGCGTTGCAAAACTGAAAATTTGGTAATTTATATTAGTTTGTCGGACTTTCATTCTTCCAATTTTTCTATTCGTGCCACACATTATTGAATTGATTTTATTATTAAAGTATCTGCTCTTGTTGTTCCTATACTCTTAAATCATTCATGTCTTCCGTATTGTTATTTCCTTCGTTGTTGCTTTGACCAATACCCAATACCTAGAGATTCGTTGCGGCAGAAACTTCTGCCGCAAATCAGAAAAGGCGCCTAACCATGAAGAAGTGGGCGAAGGCTGAGAAGCAGGAGATACAACATTCACAACCCCGACGAGTTAAACGGGACGCTTGACAACGCCGCTCACGACATAGAAAGCATCATTGACATATGTTTTGTAATGATACATGTCGCAGGGATGGTATTTTTTGTAAATCTCGTAAAATCCACAATGAACATAATATTTGACACATAATTGGTGTTCATTCTTGATATTGAAGCACGCCTTCTTGTTTGCTACCCAGTCGGGTCATGGAATAAACGAAGCTCCTCGTGTAGGATTATATCTATCATAGCTGATGACCAGCCTCTCAACTTGAAGGATAACCAACCCTGATTGGAAATATTCGGTTATTTCAATTTGAACCTTTTTCAATTGGGACAAGATAGACTTTTTAGTCGGAAATGATGAGATTGAACAGTGTGAAGAAGATCATAAACACATATCGGTTTATGTTTATCATATCAATCCTGACACTGACAGTAACACTATTTTGTTATACAAAAGAAGCAACAACCCACAAGCACAGCATAAAATAGATTTGAGGGCCTTCTGCTAGAGCGCCCTGCTGCGTGCCATCCCGTTCAGGGTCCATTTTCGGGCCGTGACAAGGAACTCCTTCACTCAGGAGGTTGCTATGCCTTGCTGGTTCTCAGCTGGGAGAAGTGAATGACCCTTAGGAATCTTGTGGCTTCCTCTAGCCTAGACTATGAGCTTCCGGAGATTCATTCCACCTGCACTTTTGTCAGGGTGCCCGGTGGGCAAGTAGACCTCGGCGTTCATCATCACGCGCACGTCCTGCGGTGCGCCAGTGAATTAGACCCATGCCAAATGATTAAGATAAGCGGCTCAGTCATGAAACCTCCCTCGTGACGTCGTTCTAAGTTGCCCAGAACAGTGTAAACTAATTCATCGAATGCAATTATGTCATTGACGTGGAACACATCTTGCAGGTTGCCTTGTTTCACTCATGTGCAGTCAAAGTATGCATCAAGTGCGATTGGAGTCTGGGTTTAAGCTCGGAAAACAGGACCGTTTGATATGCACGTAAGTCATCGTCAGCCTAGATGAACAAATTCTGCTGGTGTCCACTGCAGGCCCTCCGTGAGATAAAGAATCCTTCCCCCCCCACCTTCCAGGTGAATGGGGTCTGGGGGGTTCCCAATTTCATTTCTCAACTCTTCCCAAAAGGGAAGAGGAAAGTGCATGACAATCTAGCGTGCAACCCCTGACTTCTGAGCGGGTGAGACAAGAGTTCCTGTTCAAACAAGACCTGCAACGAGCAGGCCTTAGGCACGGTCCAACAGAGCGCCTACTGCACTCTTCGAGAACGCCTCCTAGCCTTTTCTTCAGGCGAAAGCAGACTCCAGACCAACAATTAGCTTCCCACGAGTTTTCTCTGCCTGACGGCCTCAAAGAACTGAGCGTTTTTGCCTGCACATATTTTACCCCTATGTGGTTTGGTGGTTTACCTTCCCCATGCAGCTTCAAAAAGAAGTGGGGTTCAAACCAGCGTGCCACCAATCTGAACCACCAATAACCAGTATAGGGGCGCCTGGCATCGGGACCTTCATGGTTGGGCTCGTGAAAATCACGGTGAGCTCGCCAGGTCATGGGCCAAATAGCGTGCACCCATCAACCCCACCCTACAACTTACAACTAGGGTCCTTCGGAACCTTTGAGCTTCGGGGGCTTCAGGATACACTTTCAGTCTCAGGGCTCTTTAAAAGGCAAGCAACACGAAGACTAGACGTTTTTCTAGGGTTCCCAAACAGGAGGCGCTTTCCCAACCGTAAGAATCGGTTGGGGGTAGTATTAATCCCTGACACTCGCATATTCCGAAATGGTCCTCCGAGCTGCCAAGGGCACCGTTCGACAGCCTATCAATCAAGGTGTCTCGCAAAGGCACGACTGGTGCGTTCATGTATTCATGTGCTCCGGGTCTTTTTGTGTTCAAGACCACTCACAAATAAACCAAGTCCCTAGAACCTCTCTAGTCAAACTGTTGAAATGACACATCGTCCGAGCTTATCATGCACATTGGGTGCACCATGGGGTACCTTAGTGAATCTCTGACACAGAAGTCGACTTTTTCTATATCCAACACTGATTCAGGATTCTGTGGGTGTCCATTTCGAGACAAACCCAGAGCCAGGTAAACGTTCAGAAGGCCTCAAAAAGCTATACTGCTTCGGGGCCATGGCAAGAGGAGCCATAGCAACCCAATGGAGAGTAATGTTGACGACCGACCTTTTAATCAATGCCAGTTTCTTAATACAGGGGTGTTCCCGGCACCCCACTCTTAAACTGGGGCTGCTTAATATGGGGTCAACATTCTGAATTAGCGACTAGGAGCCAACCATGGACCATTTAGGCTCAAGACCCTGCCACCGCTCTTGTTCAGGGTACGTTGGGTTGTTTGAAAGGGAGACCAAAGGGAAAGCCCCCGTGTTGAGGTTCCCCGACTTTGACAACTTGGTAAATCACTTGACCAGACTTAGACTGCAACAAACAATATCTGGGCCATGAGTGACGCAAAAATGGACACGCACTAAGCTAAATGGAAAGAACACAGTGTTCCGGGTCTTGTTCAGAATGCGGGCAATCCATAGTAAGACACCAATACAACAAGTCAACCTCTACCATCACGCAGAAAAAATACTTCGCTTCGAGCAATCCCCACCCTCCACACTCACGAGCTTACGACCGTGAACACGGTTGTGTGAATTCAAGCATGGTTTTCGAGTGGCTTGGGGCCTATGACTGCTCAACAAGCTTTGCATTGAGAGCCTTATCCACCTGTCTGTGTGTCAAACTCCACTTGTCTGCGATCCGATCTCGAGAGCTCAAACATCGGTTCCGTTAACAAAAGCCAAGCCCCTTCCAAAAAGAAACCCGACGGGGGATTAGACGAAGTTGCTTATTCGCAACCCAAAGCAACACAAGCATCACCCTTTCCGAGCCTCAGGGTACAAAACACGACGGCGCCAACATGAAATGTAAATGTAAGCCCAACTGTGTGCCGGGCGGGACATTAAGCAAAGCCAGACTGGCGAGCTGCTCTGGCGGGATACTGGCGGGATCCGCTGGCGAATACTGGCGAGCCGCTGCGGATCGATACTGGCCGGATACTCGGCAGGATCCACCGGCAAGGGATACTCAGCGCAAACTCGGCGGGATCCACTGGCGAGCTACTCTGGGATACTCAGCACGGTGCTCGGCGGGATCCACTGGCGGGCTGCTCTGGTGGGATACTCGGAGGGATCCACTGGCGAGCTACTCTGGCGGGATGCTTGGCGGGATTCACTCGCAAGCTACTCTGGGACACTCAGTGGGATACTCGGCAGGATCCACTGGCGGGCTGCTCTGGTGGGATACTCGTCGAGATCCACTGGCAAGCTTCTCTGGCGGGATACTCGGCGGGATCCACTGGCGAGCTACTCTGAGACACTCAGCGGGATACTCGGCGGGATCCACTGGCCAGCTGCTCTGGCGGGATACCCGGCGGGAACTGGCGAGCCGCTCTGGCGGGATACTCGGCGGGATCCACTGGCGAGCTGCTCTGGCAGCAAGCTGCTCTGGCGGGATACTGGGTGGGGGCGTGGTGTAAAAGCATCGCAAACGCGGATTCCAACATAAAATCTAACAACCCCTTCCTGTCGGGTGGGGAATCAAGGATCGTGTACTCATCATATCGCGTGAACATCTGGCTCTACCAATGCCAAAAAGATGTTTGCCACAAGCCGATAAAGGGTTTGCTTCTTCTTGACCTGCATTAATTCAAAACACAAATTGGCATGTTGTTCTTGGGCGCCCAAATTTGGGGGTTAGATTGAATAAATACCAAAAGGACCAGCCACCGTTTTTTGGGGGTCCCCCTAACTTCACACGTACACAAATTTCGGGCTTGCAAGAGGCTCACCGGGGTCCCGGCGACTCGAACGTCAAGATCCTCGGCATGTTGCGCCGTCGAGGGCCGTTGAGGGCAGGTGGCCTTCTAAGGAGCGCGTTTCACCCCAAAGATTCGAGGCTCGCTTGAGTGACCTCTTGAACTTCTGCTAAGTGACCTTGTTGTCAAAAACGGAGATTGACACCCAAAAACCGAATCGAGGTACCCAGTGCTTAAGAAGCGACTGCCGGACGTTTTTCCCGGCTTTTACGAAAGTTTGTCGTGAGAACCTACGAACATAGTAGGGACAGCTATGACACGGGTGTGGAAAGTTGGGCTTTGGTTCCATTTTCTGTGATAGCAAGGGAACCCACTTTGGTATCACAGACGGGTACACCTCCCGTATTTTTCAGCATTTTCCGCGTTCCCAACAAGCGCCTCAGTTTCGTTGGTGTCTAAGCCAGTTCAACAACGAGACCCCTTTTGGGTCCTGGTTGGGGCACCCAGTGTCAATTAAGGGGCACAGTGTGTGGACCTTTCGCTCAAATGCATATACTCAAGCACTGATCTTGCTCCCGCGTGCAACTACTTGAACCTTGGTATTCAACCAAAGGACCTGGTCATGGTGACAATTTGGGGTGCCTTTGGACGAGCGTCAACTTTGGGCGAGCAAAACGGCAAAGGGAAGGTAAAGGGCACCTGGGGTAGAGAACGAGGGTACCTACACACGGTGTCTCTTGTTGGCAGTTGTGTCACCAAGAATATATTTAGTGGTGCAGACGTGCGAAAGAGCAAACAACCAATGGTTGTCCACCAAGGGTGGCAGAAAAAGTGCTTTCGGCCTAGTGGCAAGTGCTCCCAGGCATTCAAGGACCAAGAGGGGGGGGTCTTCAAATACGGGGACGACTTGTCAACGGAATCCAAGAAGAACCTACTTTAAGGAATTATTTCCAGAGAGCTTCCAGTTGCCACTGCCACATGACACGTTCAATCCCTGGATTGGGTGACGCGGACGTTGATGACTATCATTTCCTGCAAGTTCAATGCAAAAGTAGTATGTGGTAGTCCAGACACAAAATGTACGAGGTTTGGGAAGGGGGTTTAACACGTGTGCCTTTGTCTCCAAGTCTGGAGCCCAAACAAATGTTCATTCGGCTTCCTTTTCAACGGGGCCCAAAATCCGAATCGCACCAACTCAAAATAAGGTCCCCCCCCGCCCACACTTGCGGCCTTGGCGAAACAAGAACGTCCCGTTGTCCGGTTGGTGCATTCAGGGACCCTGAAAGAAAGACAACCCCCCCTTCCAAACCAAACGCCTGATTACGGACTCATTCTGAGGAAGAGAGGGGGGCGGATTGGTCACTATGAAGCATCGACACTCTTCGCTTAGGGACGTTTATGATACATACCTCTTGCGTTTCCCACCAATAGGAATTTCCACTGAAAAGAAAACCGACTTGTTTCAATAGGGAATCATCGTCCGAGGGGCGCCGATCTTTTGACAGGAAGCTGCCAGTTGGATGCTTCACTGAGAACCAGCAAGTCTTGGTTCAAGGGACTCAGCACAAGTATAGATTCTGGAAACAATGGGTCCCGAACTACGCAATTTTAAACTTCAGGATCCTTGCAGGTGGGTTTGACTTTTGGCTTCCCTCCAAAATCCCAAAACGGCCTCCCCGAATTTGAGACAGACCAAGGCAAAACCGGCGGCGCACGACTGAGGTCAAGGGGCACCTGGGAAGACTCCTTCTTGCCAGCGCCCACCGCCGAGCTGTTGCTCTTGGCGGTGTTGTAGAAATCCTGGCAGAGAGCCGTGCTGAGCTCTAAAATTTTGAGCCGTACCGCTTGAGTTCAAGCCTACCAGTTTGATGTTTGACAACAATAAGATTGAGATTTGTGGGTGTGTCCCTCTTTCTTCTGAGGGTACCATTTTACTTGTGTGGAAACCTCGACCATTTTGGCTCGTTTGCGATCCTTTGTTTATGGTAAACGGATAACCCATTCCTGCTCCTGTGCTCGTTCCATCTCGTTCCCAAACCAGCCAGGCATTGTTTTGGATTGAGGGAAGCCAAACCATTTTGGTATACCGCAAAACAAGCCGGGTGAGGCTTGCTGGAGGCAGTCTGGATTCACGTTGAGCCTGCTGTGCAGTGATCTATGATCCCTCTACAATCCCCCGAGAACGTGGACGCCCTGGTTGGAAAGGGTCTGAGCTTTCTCCGCTCGAGTCAAACAAACCTCAAACCCACCAGGAGCTAACTCTCAAGCTGATCTAGCGAACTTTCAATAAACCGTTTAACGCAATACAACAAAAACACAACAACAACAACATATGTTTGGTTTGCCTCCTGCTGGAGGTGTGTCTTTTTGCTTCAT
>CAUJNA010003405.1:241509-401509 GCA_963377175.1 Effrenium voratum | reverse complement strand
TCCATTGTCAACAGCCAGCCCCTTGCCCTTGTTTGCTCTTGAGAGGCAAGACTGGGGGAGCCATCACAAGAGAGATGCAAGATCCTGGGCAAAAGAGATGATCACCAAACGGAAAGAATGGATCCTCTAAAGGAGCTTCATGGGCCCGTGGTTTGAACACGCGAAAACTCGCGAGCAAGGCGCCAGGCCAAGCTAGATCCGTTTGTAAGCCAGAAAGGTCACCGTCATCGGGCGTCCAGTGGGTGGTAAGGAAAAGCATAACCCCTTGTTCCAAATGCTGTGTTGGCCAATCCTAATCCATAATCCCTGTTCAAAAGCCACCCCTCCAAGGTAAGGATTGTCATTAAGGATTAAGGAGTTGCCTAAACATGTGGTTGACATGTCACCCACATGCAAAGTCTAGGAGACAACCCCCCTCCGTGAGTACCATATATATTGTTTGCCCCAACGACCTTGCATCTCGGCGAGTAGCCTCCACTTCCGAGAAGCATGGTGACATGTCAACGTCTTTCCCTTACATATCAACTCACCTGAGTAAAGTTCATTAAGAGGTCTCCAATTTGAGTCACTAAGGTGGGGCTCGAGCGGCTCGATGGTCCTTTGGGGTTTCTTCAAAAGAGATTCCCAACTGAACAAAAGGAATGCGAGTGTAGGTTTGACAGGAACCATGCCTTTCCTGCCTGGTACGTGGGTACCAGCTGAGTGAAGTATGATTGTTCACCAACCTGAAATAAGGTGATTGGGGGGCTATTCCCCACATAAACCACCATGTGGGGTGAGGTCGTGTGAGGTCGTGATAATTCACCCAGGTACCATGGGGGAAAACCCATGTTCCAGCCTGCAACAACACCACAAGTTGGTTCCCCTGAAACTCTTTGCACCACAATTCAAACATGTCCTAATCGCAATTTGGTGAGTGCCACGCATGTCACCTCCTTTGCTACAGAACATGACTCATGACAGTAAATGACAGTACATATCGCTTGTTGCTCACATGCTCTACCCGCTAAATGGTGCCAATCCCCACATTGCTCCAACAACAATTGCGGCAGGGTAGAAACTCGGTCCCAGCAAAACTGAAGAACAAACCCATGGTCTGCCCTCCTGTGGGAGTGGCTCGGACCCCTGCCCGAAACAAACATCCAATTGGTCCCTTTGCCCCAAACAGGAACAACCAAGCCAACGGCTTGAGAAACAGCTCTCTTGTCTCCCTTCGGTTTCCCTTTGAAACACCCCTCACACTGGCCATGATTTTGCAATTTTCGTTGTCACCACAGTGGCTCAAAGAGAAACAACCCCAGCAATTCTGACCTTACACCAGAATTCGGACCCAGCAAGAGTGAATCACGAAACGGCTCTGATAGAACTTGAAACCCTGCGTCTTCCCTTTCGCTTCCACTGCAAAAGTGTTCCCTTCCAAACCCCATGTCGTTTCCCTTCCATCACCCCCGCCCCCCGCCAAAAAAAAAGAACAGAAGAAAGAACAAACGATTTATAATATAAATAAATCAAAATAATTCCCATGAGCCCCCAATATGTCTTGTAGCCTTTTCTCAAGCAACCTAAAAGGGGGCTCACAATTTTGCAAACCCCGCCCCCATTTGCTGTCGGCCGTCCTGTCGCCCGTCCGATCCGCTTCGCGCTTTCGCTTCGCCGAGGGCCCGGCACTTCTTCATGTTCCTGCCCGGAGTGCAGGAGGCAGCTGGCAGACAGCCTCGAAGTTCGAGGTGGAAAACCCATGGGGCAAGGGGCAGCTAGGGACTAGGTGTGTCATGCGTTGAGCCTTTTCAGGTCGGTTTGAAGGGAAGCCAGGAAGGCCACCCTAGGGGTCGTCTCTTTTTGACACCATATCAAACCCCACACTTGGTGCCTTTGGGATAGCTCCAGACAAACCCGTGTTCAATTTCTCCGGGGTCCTGGAATCCCGACCCAACATGGAACCCTCGAAGAAACAAAAGGGCAAGCTTCACGTGCTCCGAAGGTTCAAAGTTGGGGTGTGAAGTGTTTTTGTTTCACCCGAGACAAGAAGCAAGCACAGGAACCTGGGCTGGCAAAGCAAAAGGACAGACCAATGATGTGGATTCATTTTGAGCTTCAGAGCAGCCTTGCTTCGCCGACGAAATGCTAAGCACGTCAAGTGGGATTGGCCCGCAAGTGGCCAGAATCCTTCTCAGCACGTGCCTAGTGATTGCATTTCCCTCAGCAGGTAACCAATGGAACCATCCACTAGAAACTAAACGAACGGCTGGTTGCCTACAACTGGGATCTGGTTTCGTTTCGGTTCGGGCCTGGCCAAACAAGTGGGCCAGTCAAAGGCCTCGAAATGGCGAAAACACCTACAAGCAAAACCCACCTGTTTAGCAGTCCGGAAAAAAACGGCACTTCATTCCCCTAAAATGAAAGCCCGATGTGGCACCCTTTTGGTACTTGATGTTAAAGGGAAACCCTCTCCAAACAAGTTGAATAAAGGAAGCGAGCCACTGGGCAATTCGGATGCTTTTGGGCCCCAGCCCATTCCAACCACCATTGACTTATGTCTCTACTAAGATGGTCATGGATGGTTTATACGCATAAGCCTAGCAATGATCACTGCTAAACCAGGCAGTGGAACCTCCGTGGACTGTGAACCACCTGCTAAAATTGCCAGAGGGGGGTTGTGAGCGCTCAAACCCACCCTTGGGGGCGGCACTGATGGTCTCGGATTCGAACGTGCCGGTGTTGGTGAGGTGCGTCCTTGGGATTAAAAAAACAACAAAGAAGACATGGGCCACAATGAAAGCCTGCTACGTACAAAAGTGGTCTACCAAGGCCCATACAAAAGAAGTAAAACAAATCAGAAGGGCGGCTATTTCTGGTTGGGACTGTCTCCTACTAGCCTTCATTCACCCGTGATTTGACTGTGACTAACATGTCGCGGACGAGGCAAAACCCTTACAGGTTTAGGGAGACCATGAGGAAATCTGTCTCAAAATCTCAGATGGATTGGGAAATCTCTAGATGGATTGGAAAAGCAAGGGACTGGAGGCCTTGCAAACAGGCAACCCCCTTTCGGACTAAGGGAAACCGCAAGGAAAACCAACTGCCTGTATGGGGTCCCAAATGTTTTTACAGGAAACACCCCACCTCTTAGATAAGATACATAAGGTTCTGTGGTGTTGATCGAATGAAACCAGGAAAGGCGGGGGGTGGAGGAGGCTCGGTTGGGATAGTGTGTTCGAGTTCAGGGTGGTTTTCCCGATTGCCTCTAAAATATGAATGATTCGTGAATTTTCAGCTCCCGAATCTCCGGAGCCCAAACCACCACTCGAAACCGGCGCTGTCAGGACAGTCATCAACCCTGATTGCACAATGCGGTTTGCGGCCAAGATGCAGTGCGCACCACCAAAACAGTAGCTATGGCTCCCAAGAAAATGATTCAGGGGCGCCAGTGCACCACGAAGGCAGTACTTGACGACATTTGCTAAAGATGCAGGGCCCAGCAAATATCCAGGAAACCATGGTAATCAACCCTTTGAACGACCACCAAACCTCTTGGTCAATCCTTGGACTTAGGTATCGACTACCATCATTATTGTTTGCCCAAAGCCCAGATGGAAGAAGATACCATCGCAAATAAGGCAGCCTAGGGACACATTAAACAGCAGAAAGCGCCCAACAACGCTTCCCCTAACTTGTTTTTGGATATCTTTAAAGGCTTGCCCTGACTACAAACCGCCTCCAGCGGAAGCAGCTTGGTTCTATGGCCTGAAGACTCAAGACTTACAATGGGGGTTGCGGGGTACATCAACACCAAAGAAAGAAATAAAGAAATCAATTATTATATAATATATAGATAAATCTTAGATAAACAACAAACAAAAAGCTGTTAGCTATGATTGTAAGAAAATGTGTGCAATTATTCAGCTGTTTCACAAAACCGTCTCAGTGTTTCGTGCAGCAAAAGACGAAAAGAAAAGCCGTGCCGCCGGGGCGCTGAATGCAGGTCTTGTTGCCTGCCGCCTCCTCTGTCGGGGTGCAAGGCTTGGGGCACTTGTTGAGCACCGTGCCTCGCGAAGAACGGGGCGAACGGGGCGAATGGGGCGAACGGGTTCGGCCTGCCCTTTTTTTTTGTGGTGGGGGGGGGGGGGCTGAGGAACTTTGTCAAACCGCCATGGCCGCCATGCGGCTAGGTTTGAGGTTGTCGCTTTCATGGACACAGGCTGTTGCCACACTGGTTTTGGGGCATGTCCAAGACCAGGTTTTGCCTTCCCACGTAATTACTCGAAACCACATGTGTTGGACATGGCCTTGGCATTACGAACTCCCGGTGGCTTCTTGAGGTATGGTTGCCGGTTGACCAATGCCAATGTTGCTTTTCTTTCTATGGACCCAATGACACTTCCGCTGCGGGTGGACACAGGCGCTGAGTAAAGGGTTCAGTTGCATAACACGTGGCCATTCAAAGTGGGATAACCGGAATGACAATGCAACCCGTGCAACCTAACATGGGTTTGTCACTCGCCACCAGGAAATACGGAAGTCAAACCCGTTGCTTGAATCGTGAAACGCAGACAGCCTTTGGTTTCCCTTCAGAGGGGGCCAGACTCCGGTCGGGGAGCAGATTGATTCAAGGGACATCCTCAAGTGTCTGACTTTGATCACATCTAGAAACAGTGTCCAACGACATGAGTAGAATCCAAGTAGATCTGAAGATTTCGCTCTCAAAGCGTGTGCCCAGAAAACTCGCTAAACCAGTGCAAACCCCAAACATGATATTTGAACCGGTCAAAAAAGGGACAAAAGCCGCTTTGGAAATAGATATGGGGTACGATAAATCTGCTTCGAAAGAAAGTTGCATGGGAACACAGTACTGTTGTCCAACCTGTGTTGCCATTCTTGTCCGTAAAATAGCGGGTCCTTTTCAGAATTACCAATACCATGTTGGTTTACTTTTGTATCTATCGGTTTGAAACGTTGACTTTTGGCCATCAAAGGCGAGGAGCAAAGGCAAGGAACAAACACATTATGTTGATCGCTTGGTCGATGGGACATTTTGATCCGGCCTCCTTGTGTTTCCCGATTTGAACATGACAGGAATGATCCCTCTGATCTTGAACCACTGCGCAGGGTTGTGAAAGCTGGTCGAGGAGTGTTGGGGAAGCAACAAGCACGCAAACTAAAGGAGCTACCAGCGACTAAAGGAACCAGGAACAAAACAACGAAGGCATACAAAGAAAAAAGGAACAACCACAATGGAATACACACACAAGGAACAACGCAAAGGAATTGTCCAAATCGAAACAACGGAAACAACAAATCATACAAGGAACCAAGAGGAATGAAACGGATCAACAAGGAGCAAGCTAAAGGGACGAGCTAAATCACACCCACAGATCTGAAGGGCCAAGCGCCAAGCGCATATTTGATGGGTCCATACGAGCGACGGATTGACTGTAAACCGCTGTGACACAATTAAGCTGTTCGAAAGGTCCCTCTGGTTGGGCTGGCAAGCGGGTGTCCCGTTGGGGTGACATGTTGCGAGCCTTGGGTTTTTCCATGTTATTTTCAGGGGACGGGCACCACACTTTGTCAGGGTCTAAGGGAGACTCCAGCCACGTGGACGTTCAACCCATTTGGGAAGCTTCTAGGCACCTATCTAGGGTTTATCATACTTAAAAGTCCCTCAGAGAAGTCAACCTTGTCGTGAGCTCTCCAGCTGACTAACCCCCAGACTATACATGACGAAGCTACAGCAAAGCAAGAACTTTTCTTTTTGTCCAGCGGCCGGCGTACTTGGGATTGCAGATGTTGTCGTCCGGGTCCTCAACAGAAACAACATGCTGCATCAACCGGGGGTGGGGGGGTGGGGTAGCCGCATGTGCAAGAGGCACAGTTGCACACGTTGTACCAGCGTTTCTTGATCAAAAGGGCTGGATTTGGCATGCGTGTTGGCTTCCTCCAAAGGCAGCCCTGTCCACCAACCACTGTTCACAAGTTCCAACCATTTAAAATTTATTGCCACAATGGACCTTGACCATAAATAGGCCAAAACAGGAAAACCAAAGGGTCAAAAGTGAGCTTGGACAACTGAGACCACAAAAGGAAGGCAAGCCCACGTTCTTGTTGGGGTTGTGGCAATGACTCTTGGCTGGGGTTGCAACTCGAAGCAGGGTTGAGGGAACTGCACAAATTGATAGTGGAAGCCTTCCCGCTAATTTTTCATGTAGGGGGAGCTTTCCGGCAACACACAAACGGGGACCAGCCCCTTTGCACAGGCGAACACACATATCGAAGTGGTCTGGATCGGATTTGGGTTCGGCTGAAGCAATCTGACGTCCCCAGAACAACCATAGTACAGGAAGAACCCACAAGCCAAAGAACCCCAAACAAAAACAAGTCCACGCCATGCCGATTGCAGCCCACTTAAATCACAGCTGATCACTTTGGGATATCAGCCCACTTAGCTCGTTAGATGCCAGTTGGGCGTGTGACAAGTCTCAAATCAAGCTGGGAGATCCCTCACAACCAAACATTGTGTTTTGTTCCTAACCAAACATTGCTCCAACTAAATCCCACTTCTCGGCATTTCCCTTAAGGTGGCCCTTTGGTCTCCCAAAGCACCCGGGCCCAATGAAAGGCCTTCATCCCCGAATTCGACAGCTGTAAAATGTGTAAAGGTCATGGGGGGGAACCAGAGCCACAGTCCAGAAAACGAGTAAGCCACCTACTTTCGACTTCCCCCATGTCGCTCCCAAATGAACCATAGAATGGTTTCGATTCAACCTGATATAAATGGTGACATCACAAAAAAAAGAAGAAGAACAGTAAAAATGGTTGAACCTAATGTTCAACCGATTCTTACAAATGGCTTTGTCCCAGTAAATCTCGGTGAAATTTCTGGAGCCCGACTCGACCTGCTCGGGAGGCCCTGGTTGGGCTTCCGGGCGTTGGGATCGGAGCAGGAGAGCCTAAGCCGAAAAGGAACGCCTTTATGAAAAGGGAGTCACAGATAGGCCTCCTTGCATTTCAGATAAAAATCCGCCGACCCCTGCTCCTGAAAGGGGGAGGCGCACGGGAAGGGTGCTGCGGATGCGTTGCCACGATGATAGTTATCATCACCATTGGAGATGCAGAGGATGCTACGATGATAGTTATCATCATCATCATCATCATCATCATCATCATCATCATCATCATCATCATCATCCATCATCATCAGCACCACCATCATCATCATCATCATCATCATGCGTGGACATGATTATCATGAGGACTGCTGGTGATGCTGATACGTAGTCGTCACCATGTCTTTGTATAGTATACATTTCAAGTGTGGCGTTAGAGCCCATTGGTGATGCAAAGATGCGTGGACATGATTGTCATGATGATGAGATTGGAGATGCAGAGGG
This sequence comes from Effrenium voratum, assembly GCA_963377175.1. Classification (NCBI taxonomy): domain Eukaryota; class Dinophyceae; order Suessiales; family Symbiodiniaceae; genus Effrenium; species Effrenium voratum. Next base: position 394,121 of record CAUJNA010003405.1, on the reverse strand, counting down.
TGCGTAGTCATCGTTATCATGACTGTTGGTGATGCAGAGGATGCACGATGATGGTTGTCATCGATGATGATAACGGTGATGATGACGATGATGGGCGACGGCCATGATTATCAAGAGAACTGCTGGTGGTGCTGATACGTAGTTGTCGCCATGTCTTTGTATAGTATACATTTCAAGTGTGGCGTTAGAGCCCATTGGTGATGCAAAAGATGCGTGGACATGATTATCATGATGATGAGATTGGAGATGCAGAGGGTGCGTAGTCATCGTTATCATCATGACTGTTGGTGATGCAGAGGATGCACGATGATGGTTATCATCGATGATGATAACGATGATGACGATGCAGAGGGTGCGTAGTCATCATTATCATCATGACTGTTGGTGATGCAGAGGATGCATAATGATGGTTATCATCGATGATGATAACCGTGATGATGACGATGATGGGCCACGGCTATGATGAGGATCCTTATCTTTTTCATATACGATTCAAAAGTCCCGTTAGAGCCGATTGGAGATGCAGAGGGTGCGTAGTCATCATTATCATCATGACTGTTGGTGATGCAGAGGATGCATAATGATGGTTATCATCGATGATGATAACCGTGATGATGACGATGATGGGCCACGGCTATGATGAGGATCCTTATCTTTTTCATATACGATTAGCCGATTGGAGATGCAGAGGGTGCGTGGGCCATGGCTATGATGAGGATCCTTATCTTTTTCATATACGATTCAAAAGTCCCGTTAGAGCCGATTGGAGATGCAGAGGGTGCGTAGTCATCATTATCATCATGACTGTTGGTGATGCAGTCCAACTGAAGGGGTCGGCGGCACTGGGCGGCAGCCCTTAAATCCGGCCACCGGACGTGATCGGGCCGCAGGCCAAAGCCCGTTAGGGCTTACCTTCAGCCGTGCCGCCATGACCATGCGCATACGTTTTATGCTGGGCCCTCCCTTATAAGGGGCGAAGGATTTGCGGATTGGTTTAGGCGATTTTTGTAGCATCTCCCCGCAGCATCCAAAAACGAGTATTTTTGGGGGGTGCCTAATACTGGACAACACCCCCAGCATTGCCAGCATCATCCCGGATGATGCGGATGATGCTATGCATGCTGGCGATGCGAAACAAGGGGCTGAAGTCAAAGGAATTGCACGAAAATGAAGAGGGCACTGGAGAGAAACCGAGATGCAGGAAAATGCACGGGCAGAACGTGACGGGAACCGTTCCCGCATTTTTTTCATCAACGCCCCTTCATTTCCATCAATTTTGCATCCTTTTTGTCCATCCTTTTTCCGGCCCATTCCATCCAGCCATTTCCCATGAATTGTTTATTCGCATTCCTTTCCCTTTTCGTTCCCGCTGTCCGGGCGTTCCTGGAAAATGCATTGCTGGAATGAATGGAAAAAGGATTGCAATCAAGTGCAACAATTGAGCATCCATGGCGGACATTGCTTCGGATGATGCAGTCGATGCAGGGGGTGCTGTCCACGCCGTTCAGGGACGTGTGGGGAAATGAAGGGAAAGGTGACTGGAAATGGATCGCAAATGTCTGGAAAATGGATGGAAACTTCATGGAAATGTGCCGGTAAGAGCATGGACAAAGGATGGAAATGCATGGAAAACAGCTGGATAATGTCTGGAAAATTGAGGCTTCTTTTTTTAAAACACTTTCCGTGCGGAGTCAAAAACCCGAGCGGTTTTTTGAGGGGGGGGGGGGGGGCGCCCGTAGTGGACAACATCCTGGCAGCACCTGCATCCTCCGGAAATTCCCATGGTCTGCACTTCCCCTTGCCCCAACTTGGGTGACACATGTTTGCCACGGCCTTTTTCTTTCTGCCGCGCCAACACGTCTTGAACGATAATGACGCTTGCTCCAAGCTAGGCTTGTCCGAGCAGCACGCTTGGGCCGAGCTGCATGCTCGCATGGCCGGAGCCACGTTCTGGCTGGCTCTGCTCCTGTGGCTGGAAGTTTTTTTCTCACTTGCCTTGAAACTTCGCTTTTGAGTTTTAATTCCTTTGTGCGGCCAAGTCCCTGCGCAACCTGAGCATAACTTTGGTCCGGCCTGTCTGACTTGTGTCGAAGCTCAGCCCTGCTTGTGGCGCTTTTGGCCGGGAGTCTCACTTGGCTTGCGCGCGCACTCACGGCACACCCAGGAGGGCCAACGTCTGGCGCGGTACTCATCCCTGCGGGGGCGCGCTCGCCCACCCCCCCTGGCATGGCGGGAAGGCGCAGTTGTTGCACCAAGAGTCTGCGTTGGCCGTCCTTGCCAAGCTTCCGCCGCATTGGCTGCACGCGTTTGCGGCACACTGGTTGCAAGTCCAGTTGGGGCACACTCTGGCACGATACTCTCCCGCTCGCGGGCGGGCAAGTCCACACCCGCCCTGGCATGGCGGGAAGGCGCAGTTGTTGCACCAAGAGTCTGCTTTGGCCGTCTTTGGCATGCCTCCGCCGCATTGGCTGCACGTGTTTGCGGCACACTGGTTGCAAGTCCAGTTGGGACAGACTCTGGCGCGGCACTCTCCTTTGCGTGGACGGGCTTGTCCACACCCTGGCATGGCGGGAAGGCGCAGCTGTCACACCAAGAGTCTGCGTTGGCTGTCTTTGGCAGGGCTTGACCGCACTTGCCGCACTTGCTGGCGGCACACTTGTTGCAGACCCAAGTAGGGCGCTTTTTGGCGTGGTAGACACTTTTTCGCGGGCGCGCGCGTCCGCACCCGCCCTGGCACGGCGGGAAGGCGCAGCTGTCGCACCATGTGCCGGGCGTTGCGTATTTGGGCAAGGCGTTGCCGCATTGCTGGCACGCCTTGGCCGGCGGCTGTGCCGGCGGCTTGGCATTGCGCGTGGCACAGGTTCTGCAGATCCCTTCGTTGGCTTCTGAGTCGAGCCCGGTCACGTGGCTTCGAGACTTCCAGTGACCACACTGCTTGCACTTGGCTGCCTTGTGCCGCGCGTGTCGCGCAAAGTGCCCGGCCGGCCAGTCCCGCCAAGCAGAGTGCGGTGATACTTTGTGCGCATGGTGCCAAGGAGTGCCAATGACACAGCCAGGTTTGTGCAAGATATGCAGCACCAAGCCTCTCGCCTGCTCCAAGTGCGGCGATGCCGCCAAAAAAGGCCAAAAGCGCACACTGGCAGACTTCAACTTAGATGAGATTCTCAGAAAGAAACGCACGAAGGAGCTGCGCCGCGCACGCGGCGTCTTCGTTCGCCAAGAAAGCGGTCAGGGGCTTGAGCGACTCCTGACCTGCGCGCGCTACGCTGCAGAGGCGACAGCTCAGCAGCACTTCCGGGTGCCGGCTGCGTTGCTTGGCTTCCTGCTGGAACCTCACCTTGGCTTCTTCCAAGGTAATGGTCTGCCGGTGCGTTTCGAGCAGCGTGCGCGGGCCTGTGAGATCGCCTTGGCCCAAGAGGTTGGGCCCAAATGGCCGGCTCACGCACAAGTCCTCGGCGCGCTTCACGCGAGACAAACACATGTAGGCGCTGAGCTGCGCGTCTCGCGAGGGCGTGCTGTCCCAGAACCCAAGATCTAATGTGCAGGCGGGCAGTGTGGCTCCCATGAAGGAGTGCGCTGTGCCGGCATAGTCACAAGCCACTGGGAAGCCTCTTCGCAGAACGGTGGCACTGCCGGTCGCAGCGACCTTCCAGTGCTGCTGCACTGGCCGGATGCATGCGACCCCGGCGGGGAGGCTCGGTAGCTGTTTCCAAGTGGCACCCTCGACTTGTATCAAGAGACATGTCGGCATGCTTTGCAGAACGACTTCGGTTGCGGTAGTCGCCTGCACCGCCGCAGCATCCGCATCCTGCAAGCACCAGTTCAACAGCTTCGCGCGACTGTTTTTGAACAAGCGCAGTGGCCGCAGCTCGGGCAGAGTCTGCGTGACGCGAACCGGCATGCTGGGAAGCAAAGGCAGCAAGCCCATGATGCCGCCAGTGGCCTGGTCGTGGCGCTGCAGCCAGTTTTCTTTGCGAGCTTGCAGCTCCCCGATCGCAGCTTCCGGCTCGAGCTGAAACAGAGGTGTATCCTGCGCCACAACCCAAAGGAGCACGTGTTGCCGCTCGTGGGCCACCCATCGGGCTCGCAGCAGTGCAGCTACATACTTGGCCGCGTTGAAGCCGTGCACGAAAGGTCCTTCTAGAAACTTAGCTGCCTGTGGATCAGGCGTCTCACGTGCAGAGCCAGCGACGATGCGCCGGCGCTCTCGCTCGGTGGCGCACACGTCACACTCCTCCCTCACGCGGACGTCCCACGAGCGTGGGGTGCCGGATTGGATCTCCCGCTGCCACGCTGCGGCCAGTCCGTTGCACCGGTCCTGCTTGCAGTCGCACTGGCCGCTGTTCGGGCACCAACTGCCTGCGTGCAGCGTGGGATAGCCGTGTAGGAAGCACCACACCTCTTGGGACAGCCGCCCATACCGGGCTTGCAAGAGCACGTGGCTCAGCCACGGGTCCACGCAGCGATGTTCTTTTGTCAGCTCAAACAAGCGCTGCATGCCGTCCTCGCCGTGCGTCCAAAACAGGCGGTGCAGGTTGGCGACTTGGACGCTGACCCCTTTGCTGAAAGGGTTTTGGAACAGCGAGGTGGCGCGCACCGCGGGGAACTGCCAGAAGTCCCCTGCGCAAAGGAAGTTCACGCCGCCGAACGGCCGCTCGTGCGTGGTGTCTCTGCACTTCCAGGAGCGCTTCTTGCGGGTCGCTTCTGCCAGCCGCTTTTGCAAGACGGCCAAGACCTCTAGCGCGACGGTGCTGCATTCGTCGACTATCAGCCACCGGAGTCGTTGGTACTTGACGAATTTGTCGGGGCCAAACTGCGTTTGTCGCCTCTGCTTGGGAGCCTTGACTTGCAGCTCGGCAAACGAGTGCAGCGTGTTTCCGTCGATCAGCGCAGCTTGGGTGTTTTGTGAGGCCAAGTACACAAACTCTTGCCCCTGCATCCACCCGCATATCTCTTCGAAAAAGCCGCGCAGCCACTTGAGGGTCTGGCTCCCGCCCCGGCACGCCGTGCAAGAAGGCACGCAGTGGCTCGCTACGAAAGGGCTTGTCCTCTGCCTCCTCGCATGCTTCCCGCAGGCAGCGATCTATCACGGCCTGCAAAAAGGCCTGCTGCTCTGCGCTGGGCCGTGCCAGAGTGCTGGGGTCGTGCAAGTTGCGCAGCCATAGCGCAGCTGCCTGTGCACTCAGCTTGCCGTACACGCACGCCACTGCCGGCTGAGCGCGCGCTTCGCTCGGCCGCTCCTGCGGTGCATCTCCTGCTCCGGCTCCGAGGGCTTCCTTGGGATCTGGGACCCCTGCGCACCGTGCGAGGTCCGCCACTTGCTCCGCATCGGCATTGGTGCGCCACTGCTGGACTATGTTGCGCACTGCGGGGGCCGTGCGGCTGGAGTACTGGAAGCCGCCGCCCTCACTGAGTCGGCGAACTGTGGCTACATCCACCCAAGTCGTGTCCACTTCGGCGCATTGCTTCTCCTTCTTGTCCTGCTCCAAGTCTTCTTCGTCAGGCGTGCATTCGGCCGCGGCCAAGAAGTTGCGGATTGTCCTGGCAGCGTGCTCGGACACCGCGTGCTGCGTCGCATAGTCTCGCCAAGCTGCGCTGTGGCTTCTGTCTGCAGGGGCTGTCTTTTGTAGCAGCCGTCGCCGTGGCTTACTTGCTTGCAAGGAGGAAATGGGCAGGTCCAGCGCCGTGATGTGCGGCACGTGCAGGCTCGCGTCTGCCGCATCCAAGGTCCAAGGTCGCAGATACACGTTCAGGAACCGTGCTTGTGTGTCTGCGGGCATGTCACTTTTTGGAAGCGGGCACAGGCTTGGGAAAGGCACCACAGGCTCCTGACGCCGTTGCAGGTAGTGCGCTGCGGCCGCCTGGGTTTGGCTCTTGCACGGCGGGCGCAGGACGCTCGCTGCGAGACGGGGTGGCAAGGGGTCGCGCCAGCGATAGTCCCGCCCGAACTTCCAGCCGTCTGCGGGCGCAGACGCCTGGCCTTGCGCCATGCTCTGGGAGCGTCCGGGGCTCCACTCACTCAGGCCGCGCTCGTCCCCTTCGGCCGCCGCAGAAGGCGGCTGCAGCTTCTTCACTTCCCACCATTTCACAAACTCCCATGGAGACAAGAAGTACACGCGTGGGTCCGTGCCTCGCCACCCGTACAGCTCAGACAGCTTGAACTCTGCGTTGCCTTTGCTGTGTGGCTTGAGTTTCTTCCGCTGTTCGGTGACTGCATCAAGCTGCGTCAACCACTCGTGCCCCACGAATGGGGCCACACAGAAGTTGCGAATGCACTCGGCCGAAGACGGCTCGCTCACGTCCCAAAAGCCAGCCAGCATGAACTCTTCCGTGAGTGGTCGGACGGAGCAACGAAACTCGAGGTCTCCCAGCACCCGGTTGACGACTTGCCTGTATCGCTGCAGCTCCTTGCCCTCACACGGCTTGGTGTCCAAGAAGCTCAGTTGCCTCGCCGCGTGCTGCAGCTCTTTCCGGCCCAGAGGCTGCGGTTTTTGTAAGTACCCCGTGAAATACTTGGTGGCACGGCGAGCCGCTTGGGCGATGGCTCGCTGGAGCCGTCGGACGGTCTGCGCCCCAAGGCAGTCCCGAGCGCAGTCCGGATCATGCGTGCTGCTCGCCAGAGGCACGCGGTAGTTCAGGCCGGTGTGACTGTTGCCCATCAGCATCAAGGCAAACGCTCGGCAGGTGCCAGACAGCCACGGATCGTGCCGGCGACCGAGCACAGTGCCCAGCGCATTACGGCGACCCCGGGTGCTGAGCTTGAACTTGCGCGCGTTGCCGCGGCAAATGACTCTGCAGCGCGGATTGGGCGGCCGCGGGAAGCCGTGCTTGCATTTATTCGGTGCGTTCTTTTTGCGGCACGCTGGCAGCGGCAAGCGGGCTTGCTGCGAGGCACTCCACGGGTGCACGTGATGCTGCTGATGCGTCAGCTTTTGCTGCACAGCTGCATCGTAGGCTGCCTTGAACCTCGCTGCATCCGTGGCTGCCGCCTGCTCTGCTTGATCTTGCGTCCACGCGCTCGGCTGCGTGTCTTGCAGTAGGAAGCAGGGCCACAAGCACAAAGCGTCCTTCTCTGGACCGCGGTAGTTTTGCAGCCACGACTTTTCCACTGCCTGCACCTCGGCTTGGTGCTTCTCGTGCAGAACATGCTCCTCGCAATGCAGCCACTGCTGAAAGTCGAACACTTCCGCCACACGCAGCACTTCGGCCTGCAGCTGGTCGGCAAGTTTCTGCAGGGGCTGCTGCCACACGCACGCCAAGTACACGTTGCAGTGAAAATGCGGTGTCGAGTTTGCTTGGTACTCAATCGCGCCGCACATGGCGCGGACCAGGCCCAGCACGCCGCCCGTCACGTGAAACCCGTGCCCTGTCTGATCGCGGCACGTGCAATTTGGGCATCGGAAGCACATGCGCAGGCCGAGCAGGGTGCCAAACACGAAGCGCACCATGGCCTGGAAGGCGACGACAACCGCCCACGGGTCTCTGGCTGTCAGCTCTCGCCGGACGTCATAATTCGGCAGCTCGATTTGGACATCAGCCGTGTCCCACACCTGAGGCGAGTCCCGTGCGAACCATGGCCCGGACATGCCTGCTGCTGCCGGGTCCGCACGGCGATATCGCGAGAACTTGAGGCAGAGGCCGTTGTGCCGCGTGGTGGGCGACAATGTCAGGAACAGCGGCTCTCCTAGCTCCACCCGGGCCCCGAACAAGAACCGGCCGATGCGGCGACGGACCTCCACCGTCCCCGGCATGGTCTGCTGCGTGTGCCGCACTTCCCGCAGCAGCTCCTGCTCCGGCAGCGTCAAGTCTTTGGCGTACCACAACTTCCGCGCATCGTAGTTGATGGGCTTGCACACATTGCGGCGCGCTGTGTACACCCCTTTCTGCAACTTTTTGTACAGGCTTTGCGCGGCTTCTACCCATGCGTGATCGGGAGTTTCCCTCAGCTCCGCCCGCTTGCCTTTGAGCCGACGCCACAGGTCGGAGTGCCACACTGAATGCCACTTCATCGTGATGCGGCGCACCCCGGGCACTAGATCCCAGGAGTTGCGAATGGAGCTCTCCACGCGCCGGGCCAGAGATTGCATGTATGCAAAGGGCGTGAGCACGGCTGCCTCACTGCCCCTGCGGTCCCGCGACTTGGACGGGAAATCCGGACCGCCCACTGGCGCGGGCAGGCTGAAAGGGTACGCCCAGCTGACGAACCGATTTTGCCACTGGTCCCAGAAGCTTTGCCCGGTTTTTACCTGCACGTGCGTGGTGAGCTTGGCTAGCTGCACAATTTCCTGCACGTCTACGTCGTGCACCTGGGAGCTAGTGTAGTCGGACGACAACACGTGCGGCCGCACTATGCCAGCAAAGGCCTCGCCGTTGACTTCATGCACGCTGGCCGCTTCAGGTGTGGCGTGCTTTTTCTGCCCTCCGCCGCTTTGGTCGGCTTCCTCCCGCGCCATCGGGGCAGCCTCCATGGTCACCGGCGACATTTCGTCTTTGCCGTACCTGCTGCACACCCGCTGCTTCAAGCTTTCTTTGAGCGCGGCTTTGTCTGCCCATGCCTCACACATGGGATGTCCGCTGTCGATCAGGTGCTCCAACAACCTCACGACGATCCACGGGCGAAGCTTCGCGCCAGCCACCCACTCCACGATCTCGGCGTGCCGCATGCCCTTGATTGTCAACTTCACCATGGTGTTGAGCACCGGGACCGTGTGCGGCAGCTGATGCAGCACAGCCTCTGCCCCTAAGCGGTGGAGACTGCCGTAGATCTCCTCCCAAGGCATGCTGAAGGAGCTAACATTGCCTCGCACGGCCACGCGGAAGTCGCTGCGATGCAGCTCTTCCTCCATCAGGTGCCCGCGATCTTCCTCTATATAGAAACTCACCACGGACGTCCACACGGGACATGCTGCCGCGGCCTCAATCCACCGCACCTTTTCTTGATATAAGAAATTCAGAGGATACCCGTACCAGTTGTCATTGGCCAGAGCTTGCGGGACTTGCGGGCACGTGCTCTGCCGCAACCGGCTCCAGCATGTCCGGCACAGTGGCAGCTTGCACTCAGCACAGAGTTGCTCTTGCGTGGCTGGACACGCGGCACACACGCGGTCTTCTGGGCAGCACAGAATTCGCTGCCCCTCAAACAGATCGGGCGGCAGCGACAGCTGCCAATCCTGCTCCGGAAGCCGATCTCTCACGGCCGCGTGCTCGCCGTACTTGCGAATGTACTCTGTCAAGCTCCAGTTCGCGGCAAAGCTCTCGGCTGACACGGTTGTGAACAGCTCGCGCACTGACACGTATCCTACGTTGCCGTTAGGACCTCCAGGCTGCACTCCCGCGCAACAGGCGCACACCAAGGCCACGCAGTGCTCCTCGCGTCTCTCCTGTCGGAGACGGCGTAGCGTGCGCCGATCCACGCTCCAGCCCACTGCAGGCACGGATGCCTCCTCTCGGCAAACAAGGGCTTGCATGTACCGGCTCTTGGCCTGCCACCACTCCTGCCCTGGCTGGCCGGCACACAGGCTGTCCCAGTGGCACGCGGCCAAGTGAGCCCAGAGACACGTGTTCGCCTTGCCGCAGCAGTTGCCACTCAGGCGAGTCCAGTGTAAGTCTGGCACCACCCACGCTCCAGCGTGCCCCGAGGCCTCTTGACACGGCTGCATCTCGCTGCACCAAGCGCAGCCTGCAAACGCGCAGTGCACGGCGGGGTAGACTATTCCTGAGGCAGGCGCGCACATGCTGGCACTCCAGGCCGGGAGCGGCGGCGGCAGCAGCGGCGTCGGCCGCAGCAGGGATGCCGCTTGTTCGGCAAGGTGGATGTCTGTGTCTTCCAGGGTGGTCCACGTCTTGCTGGCTTCCACCGCCACCGGGCCGAGCTCTTCAGCTTCGTCGCTGGCATCCTGCGAGTCCCACGACTGCACACTGTCGGTTTCCATCTCTATTTTGTCAAAGTTTTTGTCTGACAAGGGCACGTCACTGTTGGTTTCTGGCTCGGACCAGACGTCCGCCTCCGCTTCAGGAATTGGAGCATGGATGCGCTCGGGCCGCCTTGGCACACTAGCGGTTTCCATGTCTATTTTGTTAGAGTTTTTGTCTGACAAGGGCACGTCACTGTTGGTTTCTGGCTCGGACCAGACGTCCGCCTCCGCTTCAGGAATTGGAGCCTGGATGCGCTCGGGCCGCCTTGGCATGCCTAGCACTTCCCATATGGCTTCACTGCCGCCTTCGGCCCACCGCCTCACCCAAGGTGTCCGCGCAAACGGCTGCGGAGACACGGCATCGGTCCCGAGCAGATCATAGTGCCCCACGTTGCCGATCTCTCGGTGCAGCAGCTGCAGCACGGTCGGGAGCCGAGCCACTGCCGTCCGGCATTCTGCGTCTGTGACACGAGTCTGAGTTCGTGCCCAGTAGTTCGCGTCAGGGACGCCGCTCCATACTATAGCATCGAAGTCGAACTGCTGGGTGAGCGCCCACAATTCTGCGCTGGTCCCATGATGGAAGGAGTCCAGACAGTTGGGCTGCTCCACCACAGCCAGCACCTTACTCCACAGCACCAGCTTGGCGTCTGGAACCTGTGCCTCCACGCCGCCGCGCCGTCGAACGAATTCTCGGTGTCGCTCCAACTCCGCCTCCGTTTCTGGCACGCAAGCTGCTTCAGTTGCTGCGGCATCTGGTCCAGCCAGCGCCGCCCACAGCCACTCTAGCGCCTGCAAGTAGATCTCCGCTGCAGCACGCAGACACCAGCGCGGCCTAGCACCTGCTCCAGGCCTGGCCCCGTACCTTGCCACCGCATGGAAGAGGCACCAGCCATCTCCAGGAACTGCCACGACTACACCCCCGGCTCTGTGCCCAGCCCCGCTTGCCATGCGCGCTAAATCAGTTCCCAGCGCCCCGTGGGCAACTGTCGCCAGCCTGCAGCTCCTTGTCCATGGCCGAACACGCGAGTGATGTAGAAGCGCCCCGCGGGCAACTTTCCCCTTCTTCCGGCGCTAGACCGCGCGTGATGCTTGACTATGCGCATGTGGCTGACGCCTGTTGGCGTGTTTCAGGTGCGGCTCCAGCTGTCTAAGAGTTTGAACGAGTCTGAGCTGCGAGCTGCAACTGCTACGAATAAAACACCGCAAGTCGGCCCTGCCTTTGTAGGCAATAATGCACAACATGTGACATTTTCAGGGTGTTTTCACGTTCTTTTTTCGTGTCTTACAGTGAAAGAGTCGCGCCGCGTTGAGGAAACACAAGACTACTGAAACAGCCCTCAGCGACAGGTTTGTTTGAGGCGCTTTGCTTGGCTGAAACGGTTCAAGGGTTGGCTTGCCCACAGAGCTGGTTTCCAACCACCTGGCGCCAAGCCAAGGGCTTGTTGCTGAAGTGGACCTTGCTTCCTACTCTTACCTTTTTTTTGGTCTCTTGCAACTAGCCTGCGAGGCTATGCGACGAAAAAAAAGTTCCGTCGCTGCTACTGCGACGAATCTGTTGCGTCATACATGTTGCTGCTAGTCCGACGTGACTGTTGCGTGACACATGTTGCTGCTTGAGCGACTGACGTTTGCAGTGGCTGCTGTGTGACACATGTTGCTGCTGATGCGACGCATGTTTTTGAAAGCTGCTGCGCGAGAAATGTTGCTGCTTCTGCGGCGAACGTCATCACGAGCTGCCGCGTGAAACGTGTTGCTGCAAGCACGATGAACATTCTTGGTGGCTGCTATGTGAAACATGTTGCTGCTTGTGCGACGAACATTTTTCAGGCGCTGTGTGACACCTGACGTTGCTTGTGCCACGACCCTGCCTGGGTTAGGCACGGCCCTGCGTGCAGCGCGCGGTCGACAGGAGTGGGTTGTTCAATCTGCTCGTGTTGTCTATGTGTGACACATGTTGCTGCTGATGCGACGCATGTTTTTGAAAGCTGCTGCGCGAGAAATGTTGCTGCTTCTGCGGCGAACGTCATCACGAGCTGCCGCGTGAAACGTGTTGCTGCAAGCACGATGAACATTCTTTGTGGCTGCTATGTGAAACATGTTGCTGCTTGTGCGACGAACATTTTTCAGGCGCTGTGTGACACCTGACGTTGCTTGTGCCACGACCCTGCCTGGGTTAGGCACGGCCCTGCGTGCAGCGCGCGGTCGACAGGAGTGGGTTGTTCAATCTGCTCGTGTTGTCTAGCTTTGTTTGGCTTCCCTTGGCTTCACTCGGCTTCCCTCTGTTTCACTTGCAGCAGACACTGCCTCGGACTGGGACACTCAGGCGCCCGGAGCTACGCTCTGGTGCGCGAGAGAAAAAAAGGGCGAAGCGCGTGGCCACGCGCGCTGCACGGCTGTGGGTTGTTCAATCTGCTCATGTTGTTTGGAGTCCCTTGGCTTCACTCGGCCTTCCTTAAAACTGCCAAACTACGCTTGCAAAATGCCTCGCGACGCTGTGCCGCGCACGGTCAACAGATGCGGGGTGTTCAGTCTGCTTGTGTTGTCTGGCGCCCCTTAGCTTCCATCGGCTTCCCTTGAAACTGCCAAACTGCTCTTACGGCGACACTGCTGGCAGCTTGTGGAAGCGGGTGGAACAGTGTTGGAGAATGGATGCGTAATAATGTATGGAAGGAGTGGACCTGGTGGAAAACGGATGGAAGATGAATAGGCATTTGTGGATGATTGCTGGTAACTACAAAAAAAAGTACACTAAAGGAGAAAACAGCTGGGATGGCTTGGAAATGGATGGGAACATGGACGGGGCTCGAGTGACAGGAGAGGAAAGGACGTGCAGGGACTGGAAGTGCGGGAGTGGGTTTGACGGGCTGGCACCTGCCCTCCTTCCACTTCTTGAAGCACCCTGCGGGCAACTTTCAGGTAGATAACGAGTAGCGACTTTCAAATGCAGGAAAATGAAGTGACAGGGCGGGAGACATCCAACGGAAGCAACTGCAACCTGCACTCCCCGGCTAGCGCGACCAGCGCCTTTTCTCCATGGCTGAAGCGGTATATGACTGAGAGGCGCCCTGTGGGCAACTTGCCGCCTCCACCCGTTCGAGCGCGTTTGCAGTCGCGGCTCCTGCTTCGTCTCCCTGACTGCACAGGCACATGACTGAGAAGCGCCCTGGGGGCAACTTCGGGCAACTTCCGCCATGGTTCCGGTCTACGCATGCGTGATGCTGCAGCCTACGCGTGTGGGTTTCGCGTGTTAGCGTGCTTCTGTGGTTGTAGCAGTCGGGCAGTTTGCACGAGGGCTCGCGCTGGGGTGCTTGTTGTCAAGCGTGCAAGTCTCTGGGACGGGACTCTCATGTTCTCATTTGCAGTCGTAGCTATATTTGAAATTCCTTAAACTCTTAATCTTGAAACTTTGAAGCCTTGAAATCTTGAGATCTTAAAATCTTAAATTCCGAAAGTCGCCAAATCTGAACATCTCCGAAAATAAATCTTAAAGCCTTCGAAATCTGATAATAGATGGAAAATGGCTGGGCAATGGCCTGGCTGTTATAACCTTCAAAAACTTTAAATCTTAAAACCTTAATTCTTAAACCCTTGAAACCTTAAATTCCGACAGTCTTCAATCTGAGACCCTTAGAATCTCAAAGTTTTTAGAATCTGAAAACCTTAACATCTACTAATCGGACTCACAGGAAAGGGAAGTACAGAACGAGCAGGGCAAGGTGCCCGGTGGCCGGCTGTATCGCGTCAGCGTGTAAATCCGGCCACCGGACGTGATCGGGCCGCAGGCCAAAGCCCGTTAGGGCTTACCTTCAGGTATAAGGCCGCGCGCCCCACGCCGCCGACCATGCGCGGACCATGACCAGAACATGCGCATACGTTTTATGCTGGGCCCTCCCTTATAAGGGGCGAAGGATTTGCGGATTGGCTTAGGCGATTTCCGAGGAGTTTTGTAGCATCTCCCCGCAGAGTCACAAAACGAGCGCTTCTTGGGGGGGTGCCTAATACTGGACAACACCCCCAGCATTGCCAGCATCATTCCGGATGATGCAGATGATGCTATGCATGCTGGCGATGCGAAACAAGGGGTTGAGGGGAAATGCAAGGAAGCAGGAGTGACTGGAAGTGAACAAAATGAAAGTCAAAGGAATGGCACGAAAAATGGGGAGGGCACTGGAGAGAAACCGAGATGCAGGAAAATGCAAGGGCAGAACGTGAAGGGGACCGGACAGAATGCGAATAAAGGAGTCTTCAAGGAAATGGAGGGAGCTGAAACGGCAGTGAAGTGGAAGTGAAGGGACATGCCAGGAAACTGTCAGGGAAGACATGCAAAGGAAAAGTTCATTCAAATCATCCCGAAAACTAGCAGGACTTGGAGGGAAAGGAAATCAAAGAACGGGAAGGGGTGCCCGGTGGCCGGCTGTGTCGCGTCAGCGTGTAAATCCGGCCACCGGACGTGATCGGGCCGCAGGCCAAAGCCCGGTAGGGCTTACCTTCAGGTATAAGGCCGCGCGCCCCATGCCGCCGACCATGCGCAGAACATGCGCCGACCATGCTCCGACCATGCGCATACGCTTTGCGCTGGGCCCACCCTTATAAGGGGCGAAGGATTTGCGGATTGGCTTAGGCGATTTCCGAGGATTTTTGTAGCATCTCCCCGCAGCGCCCAAAAACAAGTCCAAAAACGAGCATTTTTAGGGGGTGCCTAATACTGGACAACACCCCTGGCATTGCAAGCATCATCCCGGATGATGCGGATGATGTTATGCATGCTGGCGATGCGGGGGATGTTGTCCCCTAAGTCGGGCCAATTTTGCCGAAAACGTGCAACCTGAAAATCTTAAAATCTAAAGTGGATGGAAAATGGATGGGAAATGGCCTGGATTGAAATCTCAAAATCCTAGTCTTAGATTCTTAAAATCTTAAATGAAAATCTAACAGTCAATCTTAGAATCTCAAGATCTTAAAATCTTAGAACTTAGAATCTTAAAATCTGAAAATATATTCGAATCTTGAAACCTTAAAAACCTTATGTCTTAGAATCTTGAGATCTTAAACTCTTAAAATATGAAATTCCTAAAGTCTTACAATCTTAAAATCTCAGAATCTTGAAAAGCTTTAAAAACTTAAATTCTTTAAGCCTCGAACAATTGAAATCTGAAAGCCTTAAATTATTAAAATATTACCTTCCTTCAATCCCGGCTATATTTTAACTTCCTTAAACTCTTAATCTTGAATTTTTGAAATCTTGAAACCTTAAGATCTTAAAATTACAACCTTAGAAGATAGAATCTTGCAACCTGAAAATATAAACATCCTCAAGTCTTCGAATCTTGACTTCTTAAAACCCTCATGTCGTTGAATCTTCAGATGTTAAAATCTTAAAATATGAAATTCCGAAATTCTCAAAATCTTAAAATCTCAGAATCTTAAAAGCTTCAAAAACTTAAATTCTTTAAATCTCGAACTATTGCAATCTGAAAATCTTAAATTCATAAACAAGTAAAATATAATAAAATTCCTTCAATCCGGGCTATATTCTAAATTCCTTAAACTCTTAATCTTGAAATTTTGAAGTCTTGACATCTTAAGATCTTAAAATCTTAAATTCCGAAAGTCGCCAAATCTGAAAATCCACAAAAATAAAATCTTAAAGCCTTCGAAATCTGATAATGGATGGAAAATGGCTGGGCAATGGCCTGGCTGTTATAACCTTCAAAAACCTTAAATCTTCGAATCTTAGAACCTTAATTCTTAAACCATTGAAACCTTCAATTCCGAAAGTCTTCAAATCTGAGACCCTTAGAATCTCAAAGTTTTTAGAATTTTGAAATCTTAACATCTACTCATCGGACTTACAGGAAAGGGAAGTGACAGAAACCCTCATGTCTTTGAATCTTCAGATGTTAAAATCTTAAAATATGAAATTCCTAAATTCTCAAACTCTTAAAATCTCAGAATCTTAAAAGCTTCAAAAACTTAAATTCTTTAAATCTCGAACTATTGCAATCTGAAAATCTTAAATTCATAAACAAGTAAAATATAAGAAAATTCCTTCAATCCGGGCTATATTCTAAATTCCTTAAACTCTTAATCTTGAAATTTTGAAGTCTTGACATCTTAAGATCTTAAAATCTTAAATTCCGAAAGTCGCCAATCTGAAAATCTCACCAAAAATAAAATCTTAAAGCCTTCGAAATCTGATAATGGATGGAAAATGGCTGGGCAACGGCCTGGCTGTTATAACCTTCAAACACCTTAAGTCTTTGAATCTTAAAACCTTAATTCTTAAACCATTGAAGCCTTAAATTCCAAAAGTCTTCAAATCTGAGACCCTTAGAATCTCAAAGTGTTTAGAATTTTTAAATCTTAACATCTACTCATCGGACTTACCGGAAAGGGAAGTGACAGAACAGAACGGGCAGGGCAAGGTGCCCGGTGGCCGGCTGTGTCGCGTCAGCGTGTAAATCCGGCCACCGGACGTGATCGGGCCGCAGGCCAAAGCCCGTTAGGGCTTACCTTCAGGTATAAGGCCGCGCGCCCCGTGCCGCCGACCATGCGGGTACGTTTTGCGCTGCGCCAAGCTGGGCCCACCCTTATAAGGGGCGAAGGATTTGCGGATTTGTTCAGGCGATTTTTGGCGGCTTTTTGAGCATCTCCCCGCGGAGTCAAAAAACGAGTGTTTTTTGGGGGGTGCCCATAGTGGACAACATCCCCGGCATCACCTGCATCATCCGCATCCTTGGCGGACATTGATGCGGATGATGCCGGTGATGCGGGGGATGCTGGGGATGTTGTCCCCGAAGTCGGGCCAACTTTGCCGAAAACGTGCAACCTGAAAATCTTAAAATCTTAAAGTGGATGGAAAATGGATGGAAAATGGCCTGGATTGAAATCTCAAAATCCTAAAGTCTTAGGTTCTTAAAATCTTAAATTAAAATCTAACAATCAATGATAGAATCTCGAGATCTTAAAATCTTCGAACTTAGAATCTTAAAATCTGAAAATATAAAAACATCCTAAAGTCTCGGGGGATGCTGGGGATGTTGTCCCCTAAGTCTGGCCAACTTTGCCGAAAACGTGCAACCTGAAAATCTTAAAGTGGATGGAAAATGGATGGAAAATGGCCTGGATTGAAATCTCGGGATCAAAGGCTTAAAATCTGAAAATATAAAAACATCCTAAAGTCTCGGGGGATGCTGGGGATGTTGTCCCCTAAGTCGGGCCAACTTTGCCGAACACGTGCAACCTGAAAATCTTAAAATCTTAAAGTGGATGGAAAATGGATGGAAAATGGCCTGGATTGAAATCTCAAAATCCTAAAGTCTTAGATTCTTAAAATCTTAAATTCAAATCTAACAATCAATCTTAGAATCTCGAGATCTTAAAATCTTCGAACTTAGAATCTTAAAATCTGAAAATATAAAAACATCCTAAAGTCTTCGAATCTTGAAATCTTAAAACCCTTATGTCTTAGAATCTTGCGATCTTAAACTCTTAAAATATGAAATTCCTACAGTCTTAAACTCTTACTCTTGAAATTTGGAAATCTTGAAACCTCAAGATCTTAAACTTACAACCTTAGAAGATCGAATCTTACAATCTGAAAATATAAACATCCTAAAGTCTTCGAATCTTGACTTCTTAAAACCCGAATATCTTTGAATCTTCAGATGTTAAAATCTAAAAATATAAACTTCCTAAATTCTCAAAGTCTTAAAATCTCAGAATCTGAAAAGCTTTCAAAACTTAAATTCTTTAAATCTCGAACTAATGCAATCTGAAAATCTTAACTTCATAAACAAGTAAAATATAATAAAATTCCTTCAATCCGGGCTATACTTTAAATTCCTTAAACTCTTAATCTTGAAACTTTGAAGCCTTGAAATCTTGAGATCTTAAAATCTTAAATTCCGAAAGTCGCCAAATCTGAAAATCTCCGAAAAATAAAATCGTACAGCCTTCGAAATCTGATAATAGATGGAAAATGGCTGGGCAATGGCCTGGCTGTTATAACCTTCAAAAACTTTACGTCTTTGAATCTTAAAACCTTAATTCTTAAACCATTGAAACCTTAAATTCCGACAGTCTTCAAATCTGAGACCCTTAACGTTTTTAGAATCTGAAAATCTTAACATCTACTAATCGGACTTACAGCAAAGGGAAGTGACAGAACGAGCAGGGCAAGGTGCCCGGTGGCCGGCTGTGTCGCGTCAGCGTGTAAATCCGGCCACCGGGGGGCTTCAGACCCCGTGGTCCGTGATACGGCCGAAGGCCTAGGCCCGCAGGGCCTACCTTCAGGTATAAGGCCGGCCGCCCTGTGCCGTCGACCACCGCCGACCATGCGCCGACCATGCGCTATACTTTTGCGCTGGGCCCGCCCTTATAAGGGGCGAAGGATTTACGGATTTGTTCAGGCGAGTTTTGGCGGCTTTTTGAGCATCTCCTCGAGGAGTCAAAAAACGAGTGTTTTTTGGGGGGTGCCCATAGTGGACAACATCCCCGGCATCACCTGCATCATCCGCATCCTTGGCGGACATTGATGCGGATGATGCCGGTGATGCGGGGGATGCTGGGGATGTTGTCCCCGAAGTCGGCCAATTTTGCCGAAAACGTGCAACCTGAAAATCTTAAAATCTTAAAGTGGATGGAAAATGGATGGAAAATGGCCTGGATTGAAATCTCAAAATCCTAAAGTCTTAGATTCTTAAAATCTTAAATTAAAATCTAACAATCAATCTTAGAATCTCGAGATCTTAAAATCTTCGAACTTAGAATCTTAAAATCTGAAAATATAAAACATCCTAAAGTCTCGGGGGATGCTGGGGATGTTGTCCCCTAAGTCGGGCCAACTTTGCCGAAAACGTGCAACCTGAAAATCTTAAAATCTTAAAGTGGATGGAAAATGGATGGAAAATGGCCTGGATTGAAATCTCAAAATCCTAAAGCTTAAAATCTGAAAATATAAAAACATCCTAAAGTCTCGGGGGATGCTGGGGATGTTGTCCCCTAAGTCGGGCCAACTTTGCCGAAAACGTGCAACCTGAAAATCTTAAAATCTTAAAGTGGATGGAAAATGGATGGAAAATGGCCTGGATTGAAATCTCAAAATCCTAAAGTCTTAGATTCTTAAAATCTTAAATTCAAATCTAACAATCAATCTTAGAATCTCGAGATCTTAAAATCTTCGAACTTAGAATCTTAAAATCTGAAAATATAAAAACATCCTAAAGTCTCGGGGGATGCTGGGGATGTTGTCCCCTAAGTCGGGCCAACTTTGCCGAAAACGTGCAACCTGAAAATCTTAAAATCTTAAAGTGGATGGAAAATGGATGGAAAATGGCCTGGATTGAAATCTCAAAATCCTAAAGCTTAAAATCTGAAAATATACAAACATCCTAAAGTCTCGGGGGATGCTGGGGATGTTGTCCCCTAAGTCGGGCCAACTTTGCCGAAAACGTGCAACCTGAAAATATTAAAATCTTAAAGTGGATGGAAAATAGATGGAAAATGGCCTGGATTGAAATCTCAAAATCCTAAAGTCTTAGATTCTTAAAATCTTAAATTCAATTCTAACAATCCATCTTAGAATCTTGAGATCTTAAAATCTTCAAACTTAGAATCTTAGAATCTTAAAATCTGAAAATATAAAAACATCCTAAAGTCTTCGAATCTTGAAATCTTAAAACCCTTATGTTTTAGAATCTTGCGATGTTAAACTCTTAAAATATGAAATTCCTACAGTCTTAAACTCTTACTCTTGAAATTTGGAAATCTTGAAACCTCAAGATCTTAAACTTACAACCTTAGAAGATCGAATCTTACAATCTGAAAATATAAACATCCTAAAGTCTTCGAATCTTGATTTCTTAAAACCCGAATATCTTTGAATCTTCAGATATTAAAATCTAAAAATATAAAGTTCCTAAATTCTGAAAGTCTTAAAATTTCAGCATCTGAAAAGCTTTCAAAACTTAAATTCTTTAAATCTCGAACTATTGCAATCTGAAAATCTTAACTTCATAAACAAGTAAAATATAATAAAATTCCTTCAATCCGGGCTATATTTTCAATTCCTTAAACTCTTAATCTTGAAACTTTGAAGCCTTGAATTCTTGAGATCTTAAAATCTTAAATTCCGAAAGTCGCCAAATCTGAAAATCTCCGAAAAATAAAATCTTATAATAGATGGAAAATGGCTGGGCAATGGCCTGGCTCTTATAACCTTCAAAAACCTTAAATCTTTGAATCTTAAAACCTTAATTCTTAAACCATTGAAACCTTAAATTCCGACAGTCTTCAAATCTGAGACCCTTAGAATCTCAAAGTTTTTAGAATCTGAAAATCTTAACATCTACTAATCGGACTTACAGGAAAGGGAAGTGACAGAACGAGCAGGGCAAGGTGCCCGGTGGCCGGCTGTGTCGCGTCAGCGTGTAAATAGATGGGTTTCTCTGGTAAATGGGGCATAAAACCAACCTAAACCAGTGGAACCATCTGTTTCTAACCAACATAAACGATTAAAAACACCTATGCCATGGTCACTGGATTTCCCCCAGTTGCTCAATGTTTTTGGGGTTCTGTTAGGGACATTGAGGAAAACCTGGACTCGAACATCGAAAACGCCCATCCGGGTCCTGTTCTGTTCAAGATGTGCTCTTTTTCGGCGCTGTTCTGTCCCCACAAAAACAAGGTGACAACGCCCGTAACGCACCTTGCGTTTTCAGGAACTCACCCCGGGCGCGAAAACCTCAAAACGTGATTTCGCCTGGGCGAAACGCACGTCGCCTGCCAAAAACAATGCTCCGGATGCCTCGAATCCTCCACGTCGTTTTGGACCTGACATGCGTTTCGCCAAGGCGAAATGACGTTTTTTGAAAGAAGCAGGAAAACGAAACTTCGTGTTTTCGCCAAGCTTTTGTACATCAGGCCGCCATATAGCTCAGGCCGACATGCACAGTGGATGCAGTGCTGAGCGGGGTCACTTGAGCGGGTGTGCTTATCATTTTGCAGGGCGTGGATACGGGTGTGCGAGGCGTTGCGCGGAGCGATGAAATTGGTGACAACGCCTGTCGGAACCCTGCGAACAAACGAACCTGTGAAATGTCAAAATTGGCTAAACATGTAAAGTGTCAAGAAAGGCTAAAAACGCAGGGTACGGTCTGGGCGTTCTCACCAAAAACAAAAAAAATCCTTCCCCCAGCCCTTCGAACAGAGATCAATCTGGAGGGAAATCCACGGCCCTCCGGCATTGAGAGCTTCCAGTCAGGCCTGGATCCCTGAATGTCACAGGCTACCAGCCATTGGTTTTTAAGGCATTGCAGTGGCTGGAATCACGGGGAAACAAAGTGCCACTAGCAAGATTTCCTGGAGTCTCCAGAAAGCACTATGGTCACTGCGAATCTTACCCTAGCATGAGAAAAGTGAGGGGGTCTGTCCTTGCTGACTTTGGTGATCAAAGTGCTTCTCATCCCAAAAAAGGATCCCCCCCCCATAGGACGCAAGTCCATGTGGAAAGGACCCCTCACAGTTTGGGAAATTTTAGGGAACCCCGGCGTTGGTGGCTTCGGCAAAAGCAAAGGCACAAACGGCCGAAGAAGTTGATGAAATCCAAATCCAAAGAACTTGTGTGAAGTACCCTCGGTCCACTCCACCGTAGGAAGGACTTCTGCAAGATCAAGCTTCCAATTGCTCAAGCCACCAAAACCGTTGAACAAACGAAACAAAACCTGATACCTGTCCAACAACAACACGAAGAACCACAAACACCAATCAGTGAAGCATCAAACGATCACCAACCAAACTTCCAATCAAGCCAACATACCAAACCATAAAAGCAACCAAACGAAACTACCAAAGCCATCAAGTCGCACCAAGCAACCAACAATGAACCAAACAAACCACCGGTGCCAAACCGCCAATCAAACCAATTCAGCCGCGGGGCGTGTTCTTTCCACAAGGGCACTTGTTGCCAAGGTTGACGCACAGGGTCGACACACTCTCCAGCTTGCCTGGCGGAAAGGCATCTCCGAAACAGATGCAGACCCGAACATGCCCGAGGCGGCGGGCTAGAACAGAACCCAAGGAACCCAAAGCGCCCAAAGCGCCCAAAGCGCCCAAAGCAGCCAACACCCTGAGTTTTAAGAGAAGCCCGTGGGCTGAAGGCCTTGGTGAGCAAGCCAGCAACCTCATCCAATCCGGAGGCGGCAAATCAGGTGGCTTAAATCGATCCATCTGATTTCGCCGACTAGAGTTTGCCCTTTGACCTCAGGAAAAGGAGTCAAATCCCTAGGGACAAACCCGGTGCCGATATGGGCTCGTCTTTGTGAGGCCACCCTTTCTTGTGGTGTCCAAGGGACAACCAGAAGGAAAACCGCCATTGCGGGGGTCCCCAAACAAAAAAAACACCCCCATGGCCCGGCCCCTCAAAAGATTCCCAGCAGAGAACTACCAAGTAGAAACGGGGTTAGGTGATGTATACCCTTTGAACTACGTATGGTTTAAACCAGTCTTGTTCAAACGACTGGTGTTGGGTTTCCTCTGTAAAAAAGGGGCTGGATCTGGTCGTTCAAGCAAACTGTGAAACTAACCTTGTTAGAATCCCACCCCCACGTCAAGGGATATGCTACCATAGTATAAACAGGGGAGCTCTGAAACAGGGGATCAATTGGTCCAAAAGGCCCCTAGGGGGGAAAAAGTCGTTCTTTGTTTCGGCGCTTGCCCCCAAATGGGCAAATGCATCTGGCTCCGCCTGTTAACATGCAAACCCACCCCTTCCGTTGGGTCAACTCGAAAACACGCCGGTGAAAGCGCGGCCTCGTGCCGTGTAGTCCCTCACAGTGCACTGCTTCTGGGACTCGCTGCAAGGGCACACCAAGTCCGCTTCCGACCTGCGGAGAACCAGGTGCTTAGCCTGGCTAACAGCAAACCTCGGGCGCTAGGCCCCACATTAGTGAGGTTCCCTAAGACGTCCTCGTGTTTTCACGCACGAAAGTCCAATCATTCCGTTGTTCCTGGTGTTTTCTCCTTTGGTGCACTATGATTGTTGCTGTTTGACCCAAACTGTATTTATGCGGACTTTTCTTGCCATGTATGCGTATGGTGTTCAGATTGCTTCAACTTGCTACACCAATAACAACTGCTCACCAATAGTCTAACAGTAGAGCAGCTTAGCTCATGCAAGGCTTGTTAGGCCCGCTTTACACCCCAAAAGTTGAACTGTCTGGTCACCCGGTGCTTCCGAGGGAAATGAACAACAACATCCAACAGGGATCCTTACATTGTACACCTGAACATTGCCTTGTAAATGGTGGTTTCCCTTTATTTGGGTGGAAAAAGCCATGTTTTAAATGGGCAAAATGTATCTTTTAAGAAGCCCTGTCCAAGTTGTCTCGAAATTGGGGCTGCACTGACCGACAGTTGTAGCTCCAGAATTGGTGAGGGTTGCCGCTGACCCCCCCGCGCCTGGATCACGAAGGGAAACTGCTTGGTACAGTAAATAACCAGCATCTAGCCACTAAAATACAGTCCTTACACATATATACTTATATACTTTAGATACTTGATACGTCACATGATATTACTTATATATATATATATATATGTATATATATATATGTGTATATATATATATGTATATATATATGTATATTGGTAGTCTGGTGAAAATCAAGACCAAGAGGTGCCATCCGCCTCAATCTATCCTGGCGCAAAGCTCAACCAGCAGGGGCCCGGCAGGCAACAAACACCGCATTGACCCCGACCTGTCAGCTTGGGGGGATGTTGCCAAACGTGCAGATCTTTATGGGTTACAGCCCGTTCAATCAGTGGTTTGTCTGCCAAGCCGTTCCCATCTAAAGGCCGCTCCGACGGTCTGAGACAAACCGCCGGGCCGTTCCTGGCAAGCGACACACAAATCTGGCGTTTGCTTTGACCCTGGCGGAAAGGAAGCAAAATGTGGTTGATCCCATGCTTCTCCGGAAAAAAAGGGGATCAACTTCAAAGCAGAAAAGTTGGATCCCTTCAGTGGGCAACCCACCAAAACAAAGGGGAAAGGAATGCCACACTGATCCACACTGTGAGCCAACTGGGATGACACATTCGGGCTTGACTTAAGACCTGGCTCTTGCCATGGAATCACACAACTGGAGCAACGAACAGGGCTTTGTGGCTGTTCGGGTTTGTGGGCTTGAAAGCACAATAAGAAGGAACCGTCCTTTATCTGTTGGCACACGCCCAATCTCCAATTCCGAGGCGCTTTCGTAGACACATGTCATCGCCCGGGCATCGCAAGGTGTTCTTGCCGCACGGGCAGACTTGGTCCTCTGCCACACAAACCTCCCGGTCGCCTCGGTACCGAAAATGGCCCAGCACCCTAAATCTATTGACTTTTCTGCCAACATGGCCATAAAGGCAGGAAGGTTCTTGCCATGGTTTTTAAGGCACACAGGAACCGATTCAGTTGCCATGGCCGAGGGCCATCGGCTTTTTCCTTGGCTCAGTCGCCCAGGAGCAAGGGCAATGGATTGGGTTTGAGCGCTCCAAACCAATTGGGGGTTGAATGTCAAAACGCCCAGATACAACCTCTCTCCTCGTAGTTTCTAGGAGAAACCGAAGGACGCCAAACGGAATCAACCACGCTCCTAGTCGGCTTTGAATTCTAATTAGGGACATCATTTAGGTGGACATCCGAATTCAGGGGGTGTTATGTCACCAATAGCACATTTAAGGAGGTTCAAAGTCTTCAAATCTATTGCAATTTGGGTCTTTATTTAAGGGCTCCCGTTTTGGTCACAAGGACACCGACCATTTTTCTGGGGGTCTTCGAAACCCATTCACTCCAAGACGCCGAGGTAGTTTCCGCTGGTGTCGTAGTCGTCGATGAAGCACTTCTTCTTTCCAACCTCGCAGAAGACCGGGCAGTTGTCCTCCTGGCATGGAGTCTTTCAGTCGCCATCCGAAATGGGTGTCGATAGCCCGAGAATGGCCAAAGGGACAAGCCCATGGAAACAAGAGAACTCATGGAACAAAATGATACACTGGATGCATAGATCTAATCCTGCACCAGTTGGTGGCTTCATCCACCACTGGTGCAGCATTTCGTCCATCCACTGTATGGGGCCAAACCAACATGGGTGAGAAACCGTATCATTTTCTAGCCGTAAGCTGGCAAACAAATCGCAAACACCGAAAACACATATGGGTTGTGCCAACAACACGTGATGGTCCATGGCGTAAAACCCCACAGTTTTTGTTTGTAGCCCAGTGCTCCTGAAAGCTAAACTTAGTGAGTTCTCATGCCCCTCCCAAATGTGGGACGCATAGACTGGTACTTGTTCGACCATCACTTGGCCCACTTGGGTACAGAGAAACACGTCGCAAACTGGCGGCATTCCTTTTGGTTTCCCTTTGAAACCACCTCAAAAAGGTACCCTTACAAACAAACACCCCATATGGAGTCTACCCAAATATAAGTTTTAACAAACGGAGGACAACGTACCCAACTAATTACCTCCGCTCATAACGCACGGTCAACCGCGGATTGAATCAACGAGTACAAACCGAGTGGCAGGTGTTGGATGCTCAACTATCCACCCACTTAAATTCATGCGAGTAGTGACATTAATGAGCTTCGTGTGGAATTTCGGGAAGCGCTGTAGTCATTGGACAAGTCAAGAAGCATGACTGTTGTCTGGACAGCTTGAACAAACGTACAGGTCGAATGAGGTCGGATGCAAGTGTGTTTGTGTGCATGCTCTTTTGGATGTACATTATTGGGACACGAGGCTTCGCAAGATGGGAAAACTCAGCGGCGAGTCACATGCGCCGCAATGACTTGGCCCCCGACTGGCAATGCTGGATTGAGCGATTGTGGTCTAGCGGTCAAAGGCTGTATTCAGAAAACAAGCCAAGAAACCCCCACAATCGACATTGAGAATGGCTGAGCGCGTTTTACCCCCATTTTGCGACCCGGGTTCCAATCAGGCGCTTCGATGTTGCGCCTTGAAGATGCACCAGCCCCCACAGTTCTTGGCCTGCAAAAGGCAGACAGCGGGGACCCGACTCTGCAGCCTGTTTTCAGGCCGACGGTCAGGTATGGAGGTATATGGAGCTCGGTCTGGGGTTGCAAAAACAGGGCCCCGCATCTTAGGTACTTCGGTGGGCAGGGCCGGGGGGTGGGGTTAAGGGAACCAAGAAAAACCAGCCTTTTGCTGCTGCCCGTTGGTGACCTGTGTACCCCAAACAAAAAAGCATCCCAAGGTGAGTTCACCTAACCCCAGTGGCCAACCACTCCAAACATCTAACATGTTTTCTTCATATGCTGCCATACGCTTTAAAAAAGCCAGCCTGGTCCCCGTCGGCAAATGAATGAAGCCCATCGGTATGGCTCGTCACATGTTGACGGCCCGTCAAAATGGCGGTTGTCCTTTTGGTTTCCCGAACACACCATCCCCAATTGGGTACCCTCCAACAAATACACACCCAAGTGTATCCCAATGACATGCTACAATAAGGCACCTCGTGACATGTCTTTGTCTCGGTAGGCCGTGTGAACAAAACCAAGTGGGTTGCCAAAGAGTGTACCAATACAAGTGATCTGAAGCCAAAACAACAACCTTGTTGAGGGGTCCCAAGTTTCGAACACTACCATTTGCAAACGAACAATTCCCCGTTGGAACCTAAAATCACTACCCTTCTCAGGAGCGGGCACAATCAAAGCCTGGCAAAATAATGAACAATTACTTACCCTGTTTGGTGTCCCTTTCGGTAAATCATATTCTAAACATATGAGATAAGCATCCAGTTGTTTTGATACCTGTATTTTTTTCACATGATGGGTTGCCCTTGTTACTTTCTACGCGGTAGCTAGTTCCCCCGAATCAATCAAATTTGCTCATATTTCTCAGTTGGTTCCACATGACATCCCCTCAACCTAGACGCCAAAAGCAATGCAACCAAATGGCTCCCCACTATGCTCAGTCTCCGCTATGGTGGGCAATCAGCAAGCAGCACTGATGGTCAAAGTTGCTTGGCGTCCTTTTTGTTTCCTCTTAGCACCATCCAAGGGATCTCCCTATTTTGAGAAATACCCGTTTGAAAGCCTCCACCCATTTTGGGACCGCTGCGGTTTCGGCGATCAGGAGACACGGCCAGTCCTCTCGTCCGCAGCTGCAGGACTCGTAGTCTGCCGCGCACGGCTTCGGCGGCTCTGTGAAGCCTCCGGCGCAAGCGCGCAGCTCGAGCAGCGACCGGTCGCTGAGTCCGGGACCCAGCCGATATGAAACTCAGTGCAAAGCTCTCTCAAAGCTGATGGACACAAAATCCAAACTAAATGGTGATGTCCCCCAATGGGCCCCAATAAAGCTTCATACCCATGTGGATTTGAAAAAGCACAGTTATGTGTCCCTTGTATAAGTGCAGTATGACCTCCAGATCCTCAACAGCAATACCCGAACCTTTGGCGAGGACCTTTCGGCGATTAGACATAATTGACATGGGGATCCCGCCATTTGTAACAGTGGTGCACATTGAAGTTCGTGCTTACTGTACCACAGGGGTTGATTCCCATCCTTGTAACAGCCTGATCACGTTCAAAGGCACCCAATGTTCCACACACGTGCTTCCAGGCAAACCACTGTATGGGTGGTTTCCAGGGAGCCAAATCGACACCTACCATTCTTCATTTTGAGACACACCCACATCAGGCAGGCAGGTGAAAGCTGAATGTAAAGCCAGGTGAAGATGGCAACTGGAAGTACGACGCAAGTTGCGGGCGCCTGGGTGCGTCTTTCCCCTGAACGAAACCTCACTTCCTGGAATCGCAGAACCACACAATCCTTCTTCAGCATGGCTCAACATGTTTCAGCCACCTCCTTTTGGTATCCGTGATGATCCGATGGGAAGGTTGTTGTGGCCAAGCTTGACTTTTGGGGATGTTCCGGAGGGATGTGTGGCAGTAGTTCAGGCCTTTGTGTCCCGAAACGAGCTGGGGGGCCCATCACCATATCTGGCCCTTTACCACTTTGGGTGGTAGCTTGCCCATTCTTTTTCAAGATCCGCCTTTCCCTATATAAAACATAAACCAGACCTTCAAATTGCCCCCAAATGACATAGCGACCTGAATAATCAGGCAACCCTTAGTTGGTGGTTTGGATTTATTCTGTGTTCCATTGGTTGGGGGGTTTGGTGGGTATCTAGGGTTTTGCCTTTGGCCTGGCCGAAAGAAAGGCCCTGAATTGATCCACATGTTGCGGTAATAGTCAGGGGCCTTTCTCGCGCGCCTTTTCTTTTTAGCGGGCCTGGGCTTGCCCGCTTTTCAAAATGAATGCCCCATGCGTGTGAGAGGCTGCAGCCCAGGGATGTCAAGGACTGCTTTTGGCAACTTGAGGCCTCTGATCATGTCCTGGTGGCCACTCCTGCCCTACCCTGTGGGCTAGCGCATGGAGACTCCCCAGCGAGTGGAAAGCAAGGCCGACTTTGTTTGATGCTCAAGAGCCAACGGCTATGATGCTTTGAGCCAGGCTTTTGGGTCTTCAATCTGCAAGGCCATGGAGCACAGGCAATGTAAAACGTCCCAGATGGTTGTGGCGCAAGCAGGTGCAGCATTGCCCGTCGCCCTTCAGGTTTTGTGGATCAAAACAATAGTTTCCTTTGGCAGCCTTACTATGAACATCGAGGTTGGAACCATTCCTGTGTAACAGCAAGTTGCGCCACTCGCTGCAGACTAGCCGTTCTTGCTCAGCCAAATGAAGCACGCTTGGGTCGCATGTTTGTGGGAAATGTGCATGCAGGCACCCAAGCTTCGCCGATCAGAAGCCCGTTTGCACCATGGGCTACCCTAAAAACTGCATCTCCAAACTAAGCCCTTCCTTCTAAGAACGTTTGGCTGGAGCAGTCGCCACTGCTTCTTGGCACACAAAAGGAATAGTTTTGCTTGGAATCATTGAACCAACGGGCTGTGAGCCTGGTAAAGGCCAAAGTGTGTCATGAAGGATGTGCAAAATCCTGGACAGCGCCAGGGTGGCCATGTCGGCCTGCCACTCAATTTCATGATTTCATAACACCACGAGACACCCCGTCGCATCACAGCGCAGCACATCCAGGCTGATCAAACATCCAAGCTTTTCGAAAACTGCCTCCTCGCCAATGGACAAGTTGTTTTTGTTAAATTGCCTGTGCTATGCACTTTGTGTTTTGCCGCCCTCCCACCAACAGGCAGAAACAATTTTCGTGACATTCAAAAATTGGAGCCTTGCAAATGGACGGTTTTTGGAGCCCTCACTTTGCCTGTGATGTGTAGTATGCGGTGTGATGTGATGCGGTGTGATGTGTAGTATGTGCTGTGATGTGATGTGATGCGGTGCGGTACAATTTAATTGGTGTGATGTGAGGGGGTGTGGGTGTGATGCGGTGTGATGTGATGCGGTGTGATGCGATGCTATAATGTTCTGCAATGTGATATGTTGCCGCGACGTGATGAGCTGTGGTGTGATGCGATGTGGTGTGTCAAGATGTGGTACGCTGTAACGTGATGTGGTGTGGTGTGGTGTGATGCGATGTGTTGATGTGATGCATTGCGTCGCGATGCGCTTTGCCTGGAAAAAAAAGGCACCACAAACAAAAGGACTTCACTTCGCCAATGAGCTGTTTGCTGCCTAGCTGCGTTTGGACCAAGCAAAATCAAATCTTAGCGCATCCTGATCAAATCTGACCAAAGCCGTGTCTTGATCAGATTTGATTAGGCTTCATGTTCTTTGGTTTGGGGTTGGGACCTAGCAAAACCAAATCAGATCAAATCTGACCAGGCCGATCAAATCTGATCAGACCTGATCAAACCTGATCAGATCTGACCAGCACTGTGTTTTTGATCAAGCTTGATTTTGCTTAGTTTGGGCCTAGGGAGACAGCAAGCAGATTATTTTACCAAGGGGCTTGCTGCTGTTGGGCCTTGAGTTCTGAAGATAGAACTATTCGAGTTTTTCGAGTTGACAGGGTCCAGTGATGAGTTTTGCTGAGCTTGGGAATGTTCATGTGTAGGGTCTTCCCCTACCAGGAGGTACAAACAGATGTGTGTGTGTGTGTGTGTGCGTTTGTGCCGTGGCGCGCTGATGTGGCGTGTTGCGCTGCGCTGTGATGTGGCGCGGTGTGGTTTCATTTGCCGTGATGCGGTGCGGTGCGTAATGTGATTTGATGTGATGTAGTGTGACGTGTTGCGACGGCGATGCGACGTGCTTGATGTGATATGATGTGATATGATGTGATATGATGTGATAAGATGTTGTCATGTGATGTGGTGATGTATTGTGTTGTGATGCGCTGTGCTGTGATGGTTGCGGCGTCATATGTTGTGTTGCGATTTTGTGTGGTGTGGCTTGCTGTGATATGATTTGTGTTGCTGCACTGCGATGCCATGTGATGTGATGTGTTGCAATGTGGCATAAAGTGATGCGGTGTGATGTCACGTGATGTGGTGTGGCGTAGTGTGATGTGATGGGTGTGATGTGATGTGTTTTGGCGCCATGTAATGAAAATGTCATCTTATGTGATGTGTTGTGGTTTTATGTGCCGTGATGTGATCTGGTGTGGTGTGGTGCGATGTCATGTGCTGCAATCTGATGCGATGTCATGTCATGTGATGTAGTGTGATGTGTTGCGATCTGGTGTGATTTGGGTTCATGTGTGTGTGTGTGATGATGTGATGTGATGTTGTCTTGTGATGCGTTGTGTTGTGTTGTGATGCGACTTGTGGTGTTGTGATGTGGTATGGCGGGATGGGATGTGTTGTGATGCAATGTGTTGTGGTGTGGTGTGGTGCGCTGTGGTGTAATGCGATGTGATGCGGCGAGGTGTGAAGTGGTGTGGTGCGGTGGGCCTAGAACAAACAGCAACCTTTCAAGAAGGACTGGTGCAGAAGCACTCAGCCCTTGAGCTGGCCTTTGCAAGAAAACGATTCAGATTGTGTAGAACTTCTTTTCGTGCGCTATTCATGGTTTCATTGATTGTGCTTGGCACAAACACTTGTTTTTATTTGATTGTGATATTTGATTTCGATATTGAAGGAGGGCCCTAAACTTAATAAATGCTGTAAACAACACCACGAGGATCCCAACCAACTTCGGCTACTTGTCGAGCGTCCAAGCCGTGCAGCTAGGCATCGGTATCGGGCAGCCAGACGACTGCGGCAACAAGGGGTCCCAATGGCCGAAGCACTCCAGATTGTACGCAGCAAGCCAACAAAGCCTGAACAAAAAAGGTTTAGTGACAGCCTGCCCGTCATTTTGTGAGGGTGCCATTGGGAAATCTTCTTTGTTTGTACGTCACGTTTTGTGAAGACTGTATTTTGAAAGGTCCGTTTTGTGAAGGGCTGAAGAAAACATATCCTTACAAATCCCCAACACCTCTTGTTTGTGAAGAATGGGGACCTCATCCGTCACAAATAGTAGCGGAGGTGGAGAGCTCTTCAACATTCTTCAACCGCCCGCGAAAGATTTTAATAGTTTTCGGGATTTCCGAAAGGGTTTGTGACTGACTGGGACACAATCCGTCACAAAGCGTAGGGTTCAGTCAGCCGGCCATGTTGTGAAGAATGCACCATTTTTTGGTCAAACCATGTTTTGTGAAGAATCGGGACCGAACTCGTCACAAAATGCTATGTCACGGGGCTGACTCGTCACAAAACACCTATGTAACCCCTGCGCTCGTCACAAACACCTATGGCAACGTTCGGGCTCGTCACAAAATATCATAAACGGAATGCGGTGTCGCAAAACAATTGGGTTTCAGCCGCCTTTCCCCAGCCCTTCCTTTCTTTCTTCCAACAGACAGTCTCGATCAACTTTGCTGAAAATTGGTCGATTGAAGGGCGGTTTCCAATAGAATTTAATAATAGGGCCCTGGTTCAAAATAAAATCAAATATCACAATCAAATAAAAACTAGCTTTTGTGCCAAGCACAATAAATGAACACACAATAAATGAACACATCAATAGTGCACGAAAAGAAGTTCTAGACAATCTGAACCGTTTTCTTGCAAAGGCCAGCTCAAGGGCTGAGTGCTTCTGCACCAGTCCTTCTTGAAAGGTTGCTGTTTGCACTAGGCCCACCGCACCACACCACTTGACACCTCGCCGCATCACATCGCATTACACCACAGCACACCACACCACAACACATTGCATCACAACACACCCCATCCCGCCATACCACATCTCAACACGACAAGTCGCATCACAACACAACACAACGCACCACAAGACAACATCACAGCACAACAACACACACATGAACCCAAATCACACCACATCACACTACATCACATGACATGACATCGCATCAGATTGCAGCACATGACATCACACCACACCACACCAGATCACATCACGGCACATAAAACCACAACACATCACCTAAGATGACCTTATCAGTACATGCCAAAACACATCACATCACACCCATCACATCACACTACACCACACCACATCACGTGACATCACACCGCATCACCGTATGCCACATTACAACACATCGCATCACATCACATCACATTACAGTGTAGCAGCACACATCACATCAAAGCAACTCACACCACATCACATCACATTGCATCACATCACGTTACACCAAACCACCAAACCAAACAACATCACACCACACCACAGTTCAGCGCAACCCATCACGTCACGCAACATTACCTCGCATCGGATCACACCACACCACATCGCATCACACTGCACCACATCACAGCGCAGCACATCACAACACAACACATCACCGCACCACATGGCAACATCACATCACATTTTATCACGTCATATCACAGCGAAACACATCAACACAAATCACATCGCCGTCACAATACATCCCATCACATCATACCGCACCACATCACAGCAATTAAAACCACGCTGCGCCACATTACAGCGCAGCGTAACACACCACATCACATCACAGCACATCATAGCACAACACATTACTGTGTTTGTACCTCCTGGTAGGGGAGCCGAGGCGAATCACAAGGTAACATTTTGAAACCCTGACTCCTCTAAAGGAAGACCCTGTGCGTGAACAGTCCAAAACCTCGGAAACTCAACACTGAACTGTGTCCGCTCAAAAAAAACGAGTTGCTTCATCTTCAGAACTCAAGGCCCAACAGCAGCAACCCCCTTGGTGCAATAAACTGTTTGCTGTCTCCTTTGGCCCAAACCAATCAAAATCAAGCTTGATCAAAAACACAGTGCTGGTCAGATTTGATCAGACTTGACCAGGTCTGATCAGGTTTGGTTTTGCTTGGTCCCAACCCCACACCGACGAACATGAAACCTGATCAAATCTGATCAAGGCACAGTTGTGGTCAGTTTTGATTAGATGCGCCAAGATTTGGTTTGGCTTGGTCCAAATGCAAGTAGGCAGCAAACAGCTCATTGGCCAAGGAAAGTCCTTTTGTTTGGTGGTGCCTTTTCTTTGCCAAGCAAAGCACATCACAACGCAACACATCACATCTTGACACGCCGCGTCTCATCACACCACAGCTCATCACATCACAGCAACATATCACATCACAGCACATGACATAGCATCACATCACACCACATCACGCCACATCACACCGCACCACGTCGCATCACACCACACATCACATCACACCGCACCACATCACAGCGCATACTACACATCACAGGCAAAGTGAGGGCTCAAACCCGGTCCAACACCGTTCATTTGCAAGGCTCCAGAATTTGAATGTCATGAAAATTGTTTCTGCCTGTTGGTGGGAGGGCGGCAAAACACAAAGTGCATAGCACAGGCAATTTAACAAAAACAACTTGTCCATTGGCGAGGAGGCAGTTTTCGAAAAGCTTGGATGTTTGATCAGCCTGGATGTGCTGCGCTGTGATGCCATGGGGTGTCACGTGCTGTCATGAAACCATGAAATCGCTGTCCAGGATTTTGCACATCATTCATGATACACTTTGGCCTTTACCAGGCTCACAGCCCGTTGGTTCAATGATTCCAAGCAAGCCTATTCCTTTTGTGTGCCAAGAAGCAGTGGCGACTGCTCCAGCCAAGCGTTCTTAGCAGGAAGGGCTTAGTTTGGAGATGCAATTTTTAGGGTAGCCCATGGTGCAAACGGGCTTCTGATCGGCGAAGCTTGGGTGTCTGCCGGCACATTTCCCACAAACACGCGACCCAATCGTGCTTCATTTGGCTGGGCGAGAACGGCTAGCCTGCAGCGAGTGGCGCAACTTGCTGTTGCACAGGAATGGTTCCAACCTCGATGTTCATAGTAAGGCTGCCAAAGGAAACTATTGTTTTGATCCACAAAACCTGAAGGGCGACGGGCAATGCTGCGCCTGCTTGCGCCACTACCAACTGGGACGTTTCACAGTGCCTGTGCTCCATGGCCTTGCAGATTGAAGGCCCAAAAGCCTGGCTCAAAGCATCATAGCCGTTGGCTCTTGAACATCAAAAAAAGTCGGCCTTGCTTTCCACTCGCTGGGGAGTCTCCATGCGCTAGCCCACAGGGTAGGGCAGGAGTGGCCACCAGGACATGATCAGAGGCCTCAAGTTGCCAAAAGCAGTCCTTGACATCCCTGGGCTGCAGCCTCTCACACGCATGGGGCATTCGTTTTGAAAAGCGGGCAAGCCCAGGCCCGCTAAAAAGAAAAGGCGCGCGAGAAAGGCCCCTGACTATGACTATGGCCGCAACATGTGGATCAATTCAGGGCCTTTCTTTCGGCCAGGCCAAAGGCAAAACCCTAGATACCCACCAAACCCCCCAACCAATGGAACACAGAATATTTGTGGTTTGGGGTTTTGAACCCCTGGTTCTTGCAGAGGGAAAACTGGGAAACCACTCCGCTCCAAACCAATACAAAGCACCAATCGGGTCTGTCTCATCCGTTTTGGATTTTTGTTTAAAAGGGGCACCAAAGAGGAAACCAGGCACCTGGGTAGGGCCGATTTTCGGGGGGGGGGGAAACTACTAGCAACTCGCGGGAAGCTGAGATGAGATCAGGTGGTGTCCAACGACCCAACTGTTCCGCCTATGGAGGTGCCGTTGGGCCTGAAGTTCCTGGGCCGAGAAGGAAATTTGGCGGTGCGACGCTGGGGAAAACAAAAACACACACACATGCTTTACACTCCCTTCCATACTCTTAGAACTACAACAGGTTGTTTTTTTTTGGGGGGGGGTCCAAGTTAGTACTGGCTTGCTCTTCCCCCCTGAAAAAAGAGGGTCTCATGTTGTAGGTTCAATGGAAAAGCTGTTTGTTTCCAAAAGCTCTGAGGGGCTAAGGTGCCATCAAAGACCAGCCATGCACAGTGCGCAACAATCGGCTACCATACCCAATCAACAGGTACAGTTGGCCCACATAAGATCAGGACATGGGTCCCTGTGTTCATACTGCCTTACTAGCTTTTTGTCTTATGAGCGTTCACACCTGCACCCACACTCCTCTTCTGCAGATTAACATGGGACTGACAATATAGGCCACCACGTGCAAAGCTTTCGCTCCTTTTGAAGGACAAATCCCTTAGCAGTCTTCCCCTGGTTGGTCAGACCCCACACAGTGCAGCTCTTGGTACTGAGAAGCAATCCATGTCCAAAAGGTTGAAAAGGTTACCGACTCCGGATTCATCAGCCTGGATAACTGGGGAGTTTCCCACCAAGGTACCTCCTCCAAACCGTGGCTGACACCCCCACCCGCTGAATTGGTCGGAAGCTGATTATTCGGAAGTACCAAGTATAATAAGTAGTTCCCTGATGTTCCTTGAAAAGGTAGGGAAAGATCAACAATGCACTTGCCTGCTCAACGTTGCTTTGGAACTGGCTTGAAGGGGTCCTAATACGGCTGGGGTTGGACCTGGTAGGAAACTTGGAAATGGTTTTGCCTTGATCAACCCTAATTTCATATTCAGGGATTCCGAGTTCTGGAAAAGCATTGTTTATTATTGGGGACCTTGACTTTTAGCTGGTGAGGATTCAAGCAGGTCATGCGGTTGTCTAAACAATTACTGACATGTTGCTCATGACATGACTTGGACTGCTTTAAGGTGCACAGGAACCCTCCCTTTCTCTCCAAGACGACACGCATCGTCCACAAAGGATCGAGCGTACGCCAAACCTTGCTTTCTGGCGGGCGATTTTTTTTTGAAATCGCTATATTATATGTGTATATATAACTATGTAACTCAACGGCATTATCATGTGAGCCACACGATAGTGATACTAAAACATATTATCACATATCAATGATTCATGTTGCTCATACTGACTTTGGCTTGTTTGATTAGCCCACCCCACCCCACCCGACTATCACTTAACTGAGAAGCTGGGGATTCCGGACAAACGCAGAAGGTGGCCTCGCAAACAATTCGTGCCGAGCATCTCCACTTCGAAGCAAGGGACTTCGTTGGCCGCGCACGACGGGGGGCAGTAGCCTGGAATTCGGCTCGCTGTCCCCTGGGAAAAATGAGCATATTTCCCGTGGTGATAGATTCCCTTTAAAGCTAACAGGGGGCAGTACAAACATATTCTTGCAAATGGAAGCCTTTGGTGGGCATCAACCACTTTGAGGTGCTTCCCTGCAATACATTGGGTGTCAAGAGTGACCCCCAAAATGGTGGTTCTCCTTTTGGCTTTCCTTTAAAACCCCAGCAGAGATCCGAATTTCCGAGCGCTCCGAGCTCGCGGGGTGCGAAATGGGAAGTTGGGCACGAAAAGGACCCAATGTTCCACGGGTGCTTCCTTCCCATTCCCTCTCATAGGAAAAACCGTTTTGGAAGACTGCCATTTTAGGGCCTGTCCACTTCGATATTTCGGAAAAATACGCCTGAGGCCTTGCTGAACCCACGGCTCTGGCTGGTTGGGCCCCGTTTTTTTTGTACCAAATTCCCCTCCGAACCGAGCCCCCTCTCCATTCCCACAGATGCGCACAGGATTCATTCCACGCCGGCGATCAAATCCTTTTGAAAGGCAATATGGCCATGGGTCCAAATCCAAATCGTACCCCCGGTGAACATCCCAATCCCCACTGAAATAGACTAAAAATGAGTGGGGCACCTACCCCACAATGGTACCATTGGTGTTGACCCACGCCCATATAGCATTTACAACTGAACAACTGGGCAGAAAGTACTCTGTGGGCGAAGTTGCTGATTTCCCAAAGCTCTATCAAAAAGACAACGAATTCAAGAAAAGTCCCAAGTCCCCATTTTCTTCCCCGTTGTTTGGTTGAGGCTTTGCTTGGAGCAACCCCCACCCACTGCCCAGAGCAAACTTAGCCCACCCAGTAAGGAATGTGGGAATGGACCCCTATAAACCATCCCCTGTGGTTTCCTTCAAGGGGACGCCTGGGTTCATGCCCTCACCAGCAAGATGAAGACTCTCGGAGAACCAGACTCCGGCTTTTGTGCCTCCGTTGATGGGCAGGCACTCCGACCAGGTGCTGACTCCGTCCTGGCGGGATTTGGCACCCGAAGGATGGCGGCAATCGTACGTTTGATGGCCCCTAGTTGCTGGGTCTGTAAAAGCTCTGACCAAGAGAAGGTCAGGCAACATTGAAGACATATCCAGGGGGGTTTGTCTTTGGCACCTTAGGGGCAAATGAACACATGACATGATGAATCGCATGGAAGCCAGATTCGCCCTTACAATGGTTGTCTAAAACCGGGTTGATGGACGCATCCAAATCAAAAGCGTATGAAAGGGTACAAGACCATCTGCGCCAATGCTAACTGCCTACCTCAGCTGTGCAACGGCTTGTCCAAAATCGTACACTGGACCGTTGCACTCAACTAGTAAATGCTTCATGTATGGCACCTAATCCGCAAATATTACAGTAAATCCCATTTCCTGAAATCTGGGATCCCAAAGTAGTTACCCAACATGCGGCTCATTTTGCCCCGAATCCGTGAGCTTGCCAGACCTAGAGTCTGGGGAGAACGAGAAGGTGTCCACCCTCACGCCCCAACCTTTCCGCGATTCCCCATCGTTTTTGTTTTTGCCAATTTGGGGCGGACCTGAGCCACAAACAGTTTGCTATGCTTCTTGGGATCACCGCATATCTTGGACGGCTCACGTGCTGAGCCCTGGGTTTGCAACAGCCCTGCTACATTAAAAAGGAAACCGTGGACAAACACTTGCCTCAGACCCTACCATAAGCTTCTTTCATGGCTAGCCGGGGGCGAGAATCATTTGCTGCAAAACATGTTTGCCGCAACGAAGACACCCAGCAGTTCCTCCGGTTGCCTTTGGAATACACACAGGTGCCCCCACCTAGCACGCAGACAAAACGCGGTGCCAACGGCGCCTATCCAAATGCGGAAAAGGAAGTACAGTACACAAGCCTTCTGTTGTTCAAGCTGGCTGGGAATAACCCCAAGCCTCCACTATCCTTGTATTGGCTTTGGCCTCTTTCTGCTGAACCCACAAACTCTGAAAATAGAAGTGTTCATTTGCCTTTGATTCAGCCGTTTCAACACCTACAAAGTCGCTCAGCAAGCCAAAAACTTGAATGTTGCAACTTGGGCTGCCGGGGCTTGTCTTGTGGCGTCCACCGCAGATTGATGGCTATTGCACCCCTGCTCGACATGTTTGAAGTTTGCTTGGGCAGTACAAGCACACAAGGTTGTCTTCAACAAGTTCATCCAACCAAATGGGTGTGTCTTTTTTTTGAGAACCCCCTTTTGGGTGGTTTAAAGGCAATTCAAAAGCACGGGGTCCCCCAAAACGAGACACCCCCAATGGGAGCCCAAGAGTAATCACGTGGATGATCAATGGTGTGAAACCGCAGACAGCAAACTGTTCACCTTTGGAGAACGATTTTGATCCACGCTGATTCACC
Source organism: Effrenium voratum (assembly GCA_963377175.1). Lineage (NCBI taxonomy): Eukaryota > Dinophyceae > Suessiales > Symbiodiniaceae > Effrenium > Effrenium voratum. Next base: position 355,372 of record CAUJNA010003405.1, on the reverse strand, counting down.
CGTCATTTTCAGGGGATGTCGCCTCTCAATTCAACGACTCTTTGCTGTTTGAGGTTCCAGGAAGATTCGTAATACAAAACATCTGCGAGTGGTTTACGATTCCAACAACGAAAGGGATCACCAAAGACCTTCATGATTTCATCACTGACCTTGTAGTTGGCACAGGCCGATTCGGCTGGTGACGGGTGGAAGGCTTCTGGTTCGGTCCGTCATGGTGCAGGAGAAGGCATTCTGACCCTTGGTGCAGTCGCAGGTTTCACCAGGATTCACCTCAAAACCGCGTTCGCGAGCCGAAATGAAAGCCGATAGAACTGGGTTTGTCTCCTGGCCCACTTTCGGAGAAAAAAAAGCAACTCCACTCCATCCCCCCCCATTGTGGTGGTCGAACTCCGGAAGATTGGCAAACCAGTGCTTGTAGTTGCCATGATAGGCAAGAAAGGGACAGCAATAGAATTTGAAATAATAACTATGGCAACATACCAAAATGGCAAGCAAAGGCAAATGCGGGCATGTATCTTAATTTTGGAGCCGTTGGTCCATTGGTGGATATCATCTTATGCGGATTTCTGTCCAATCAACAGAATGATAGTAGATTGGCTCAATTGGAATCAGATGAACTCGGAACTCGGGGAGTGAGTAAACTACTGGCGCTCACATTGCTCTAAACCTGTTTAACAGTCTGCGACCAAAACCTTGGGATTGGTTTCGAGCTGCACACGAGCTTCAATTGGCCGCGTATGGGTCTAAACAAAAAATGAGGGAGCGTATACATCCTTTACCTACAAGTGATTATTGTGATTCATGTTCGAGGAATGGAACATCCTGTGCTTTTCTATGATTCATGTATCAGACTCGCACAGGCTGGCAAACAAGTTTATAAACCTGGATCAATTGTCTGTCTCGCATACCCCGGTACATATTAAATGCCCTGAAAGAGGGGACTCGCCAAGCCCAAGCCTTCCGCCCCCCCCCCCCCCCCCCCCCGCGAAAAGAGGGTGCTCCCCAAAAAGAGGTGTGATAGCTTCTTCTTGCCATAAAATTAGAAGAGAGACGCATTCATCTCCCAAAAAACAATCTGAGACTGTGGGTGTTACAACGAGTGCTTACTTCTTGTTTTGCACATACCCCAGGTTGTGTTTGCTGCAGGGAGGTGCCTCTCGTCCTGACAGCCAAGGAAGGTTCGAGCTAACGCAGGGCCCCAAGCCAACGCAAATAACTCCTGGGCCATTCAGCATAGCCTGTTCTGCAATTGGGGTCGCCTTTATACAAAGCGTTCTATCCTAATTCAGAAGCTCAGAGGCTCGCTTTAACAGAAAGCGTTTCTGCCGGGAACAAATTCGTGCTAAAACAACCGGGCAAACTAAAGCTGGGAAAAGACGGGCACAAAAATCATCGCAAATTGGTGCGAAAGTTAGGATGTCCTGTGATTGAAGTGGCCACCAAACCTTCCTTGTGTTGTTTAATACATACATACATACATACATACATACATACATACATACATTACATACATACATACATACATACATACATACATACATACATACATACATACATACATACATACATACATACATACATACATACATACATACATACATACATACATACATACATACATACATACATACATACATACATACATACATACATACATACATACATACATACATACATACATACATACATACATACATACATACATACATACATACATACATACATACATACATACATACATACATACATACATACATACATACATACATACATACATACATACATACATACATACATACATACATACATACATACATACATACATACATACATACATACATACATACATACATACATACATACATACATACATACATACATACATACATACATACATACATACATACATACATACATACATACATTACATACATACATACATACATACATACATACATACATACATACATACATACATACATACATACATACATACATACATACATACATACATACATACATACATACATACATACATACATACATACATACATACATACATACATACATACATACATACATACATACATACATACATACATACATACATACATACATACATACATACATACATACATACATACATTACATACATACATACATACATACATACATACATACATACATACATACATACATTACATACATACATTACATACATACATACATACATACATACATACATACATACATACATACATACATACATACATACATACATACATACATACATACATACATACATACATACATACATTACATACATACATACATACATACATACATACATACATACATACATACATACATACATACATACATACATACATACATACATACATACATACATACATACATACATACATACATACATACATACATACATACATACATACATACATACATACATACATACATACATACATACATACATACATACATACATACATACACATACATACATACATACATACATACATACATACATACATACATACATACATACATACATACATACATACATACATACATACATACATACATACATACATACATACATACATACATACATACATACATACATACATACATACATACATACATACATACATACATACATACATACATACATACATACATACATACATACATACATACATACATACATACATACATACATACATACATACATACATACATACATACATACATACATACATACATACATACATTACATACATACATACATACATACATACATACATACATACATACATACATACATACATACATACATACATACATACATACATACATACATACATACATACATACATACATACATACATACATACATACATACATACATACATACATACATACATACATACATACATACATACATACATACATACATACATACATACATACATACATACATACATACATACATACATACATACATACATACATACATACATACATACATACATACATACATACATACATACATACATACATTACATACATACATACATACATACATACATACATACATACATACATACATACATACATACATACATACATACATACATACATACATACATACATACATACATACATACATACATACATACATACATACATACATACATACATACATACATACATACATACATACATACATACATACATACATACATACATACATACATACATACATACATACATACATACATACATACATTACATACATACATACATACATACATACATACATACATACATACATACATACATTACATACATACATACATACATACATACATACATACATACATACATACATACATACATACATACATACATACATACATACATACATACATACATACATACATACATACATACATACATACATACATACATACATACATACATACATACATACATACATACATACATACATACATACATACATACATACATACATACATACATACATACATACATACATACACACATACATACATACATACATACATACATACATACATACATACATACATACATACATACATACATACATACATACATACATACATACATACATACATACATACATACATACATACATACATACATACATACATACATACATACATACATACATACATACATACATACATACATACATACATACATACATACATACATACATACATACATACATACATACATACATACATACATACATACATACATACATACATACATACATACATACATACATACATACATACATACATACATACATACAACATACATACATACATACATACATACATACATACATACATACATACATACATACATACATACATACATACATACATACATACATACATACATACATACATACATACATACATACATACATACATACATACATACATACATACATACATACATACATACATACATACATACATACATACATACATACATACATACATACATACATACATACATACATACATACATACATACATACATACATACATACATTACATTACATACATACATACATACATACATACATACATACATACATACATACATACATACATACATACATACATACATACATACATACATACATACATACATACATTACATACATACATACATACATACATACATACATACATACATACATACATACATACATACATACATACATACATACATACATACATACATACATACATACATACATACATACATACATACATACATACATACATACATACATACATACATACATACATACATACATACATACATACATACATACATACATACATACATACATACATACATACATACATACATACATACATACATACATACATACATACATACATACATACATACATACATTACATACATACATACATACATACATACATACATACATACATACATACATACATACATACATACATACATACATACATACATACATACATACATACATACATACATACATACATACATACACATACATACATACATACATACATACATACATACATACATACATACATACATACATACATACATACATACATACATACATACATACATTACATTACATTACATTACATTACATTACATTACATTACATTACATTACATTACATACATACATACATACATACATACATACATATATATATATACATATAATGTATATATGCACAAACCAAAGAGTCACGCAAAAGGGGCACCTTGCAAGCGGCCCTGATTCGGTTCAATCGGACTGTTTCGAAGTTCCGGTTTTCGAGACAACCCTTACAGCCTTTTAGTGTTCAAGGATGCATCTAAGCTCAGCTCAAAGGTTCAAGCCTTAGCAATACTAATTTAAGAACAGGCAGTACCCAGTCAAGTAGAGTCAATTTGCAGCAAGTCTTGGAACCAATTTGGCTACTAGGGATCCAAAAGTAAGTCTTGGCAATAGGCAATACTAAAGTATGCACTGTGAATCATTGGCAACGCTAAATGTTGAATTGGCAACACTAAATCAAGTACTGGGAATCTGAGAGTAAGTCTTGGCAATACTGAACTTGGAATTCGCAATACTAAACTTCATACTGGCAAGTTGAATTTGAACCCAGACCCGGACTTTCCACTAAAGAGGACCCCCGCTGGACTGCTAGCACTGTTCCAGGGGGACAAGGGCTATTAATTACAGCACACCCAACATTAGCAGCCAGCGGTCCATAAATCCCGGGTTGCGGCATGCTCCATGCCAAAAGGAACTGGGCAAATAACTCTATATTCATGTGTATATATCTATATATATATATATACACATCACCAAACGGACTAGTTGCGAATTGAGAGGCAAACCCTTTCAGGACACAACGAGGACAAAAGACCACCACTGCAGGTCTGGTGAGCAAAGAACCTCCCCATGTCTGGCTCAGGCGCACAGGTTTCCTCCACACTCAGCCAATTGCCCTTGGCGTCATAGCCTCAAGGCATGCCGCTTGGGTTTGCTGGTGGAACACGGGCTGTCCTGTCTGTTCCAGAATTAAACCACGCGCATAAACCAAGTGGGTAAGTGGGTGTCCTTTTTGAGGGAGGTTGGTTTGAAGGGAAACCTAAAGAAACGCCAACCATTTTGGGGGTCCCGCATTCTTAGACATGCCCGTAAGTGTGAAACAACTTTTCACCAGAATTGACTGTAGTCAGCCTCTTTTGACCATCCGAAATCGGGACTAACTGCAGCTGGGGACGACTGGGTTCAAGTCTTCTTAAAGAAAACCGAGACACCCCACACCCAACCAGCGGCCCACTTGAGAAGGGGAGACACGAAAGGTAGGATACCGTATAGCGATTCCCCTAAACATCTGAACGTCCCCGAGACAAAGTCTGGAGGTGATGCGAAAACTGAGGTACCCTCATCACTGCATTGTGCATAGCCAACTATATCCCACTATGAAGCAGACGTGCACTGAGTGTCTCATATCAACTTCGGACACTACGACTTGACGAGGACCAGCCTTGAAACACAAGAGCAAAAGGAGCGAGAAGACCGGGAAAAGGAGCGAAGCTGCCAATCAGGCAAAGGGGCCAGAGGGCGGACCAGGGGGGAGAGGGGGGGGCTGCCGATATTTCATTGGTTTTGCGGCCGGGCCAACCCCCAGACCCCCTTAGTCTAGCCTTGCTAGTGCAAGGACAAACTCAAGCTAGCCTCCTTGAGGCTACCTTTCGTGATATGAGATTCGATTCCATCCTCAAGACACGTTGATTTGCGTCTTTGTTTGGGGTTGCCGGCCGTGTCACAAAGAGTTTCACATATTAATCTCTCACTTTTTTCAGAAGCCCAAACTCAATAGGTCTCTGGTAAAGAAAGGATTCCTGAAAATGGGGAAGTACAGCCAGGAAAGCCGCGCAAAAAAATGGTCATGTTCTGCAAGCATCGAACTAGCCCAGGGCCGGTCGAGTGTGATGGCATGCCATAGAATGATAGTAGGGTTTAGACGCTCCGCATACTGAGCCGACCGTTGGACCCTTGTTCTACTTCTTCGGGTCCAAGTATTTTACAAAGTACCCATCCCTGCAAAGGGCAAATGGCCCCCTTGAGATTCATTAGTTCCCCCCTAACAAGAATGCAACTCAAGAAACGGGAATGGTAAAACTGGTCGAAGAGGTACTTGTTGGAAGAAAGGCAAGTCAGTGGGCCATCAAACACTTCACATCTAACACTGGTTCAAAGCTAGCAAGAAAGTCAAACAGGAAGGTCATGGCCTAAAATGTCCCCAACAAGCTAATCAAATATGATCGCTGGTAAGTGGCTAATCTATTCCTAATTGGCTGGCTCTTTCAAAAAACAAAATTGGATACCCCCAGCTCCGCAACGGCTCCTTGCCAACCACCAGCTGGATTCCAACTGGAACGAGCTACTAGTCAATACTAGTCACTGGCAAGTTGCAATGGCTGCCTTCCAAATGCATAGCCAAAGTCACAATTCATTGTGTCTAACCTTGCCATAGGCCCAAACCGCCTGCCATGGGATAGGGCGTCCCGGCTGTCCACGTAGCAGTACTCCTGCTGTGCCGTGCACCACACCGGGCAGCGCATGGCGCCTCAAACGACGCGCGCGACGTACTGACAAGGTTTCAGGTCTTTGCCGAGTTCAAGGGATCCACTAGCATGAGGTTTCAGTTTGTAAATCCAACAAACATGCCACAGCCATAAACAAACCCAACAAAAAAGAGGCAAACAAGGTAACAATGAAACAAATAACAACCAACCAACCAACCAACCAACCAACCAACCAACCAACCAACCAACCAACCAACCAACCAACCAACCAACCAACCAACCAACCAACCAACCAACCAACCAAACAAACAAACAAACAAACAAACAAACACACACAAACAAACAAACAAACAAACAAACAAACAAACAAACAAACAAACAAACAAACAGCAAAGAAACAAACAAACAACAAACCAACCGACCGCCCAAGCCAACAACCAACCGACCGACTGACCAACCGACTAAACGAACAAACAAGCGAACGAGCGAGAGAACCAGCAAGCGAGCGAGCGAGCAAGAAAGCAAGAAAGCAAGCAAGCTAGAAAGCTAGCAAGACAGGTAGTAAGCAAGCAAAGAAACAGACAGAGAGAAAGAGAGACAGAGAGACAAAGAGACAAAGAGACAGAGAGACACAGAGACAGAGAGACAGACAAACAGACAACAGAGCAAGCAAGCAAGCAAGCAAGCAGGAAAGCAAGCAGGAAAGCAAGCAAGCAAGCAAGCAAGCAAGCAAGCAAGCAAGCAAGCAAGCAAGCAAGCAAGCAAGCAAGCAAGCAAGCAAGCAAGCAAGCAAGCAAGCAAGCAAGCAAGCAAGCAAGCAAGCAAGCAAGCAAGCAAGCAAGCAGGAAAGCAAGCAAGCAAGCAAGCAAGCAAGCAATCAAGCAAGCAAGAAGGCAAGCAAGCACGCAGGCAGGCGAGCAGGCAGGCAGGCAGGCAAGCAGGTAGGTAGGCAGGCAAACAGGCAAGCAGCAAGGCAGACTACTGACGGAACAACATCAGCAGCAACAGCCTGGGATATTGTACAAACACAAATCACTACCCTATGGGTCTGTTGCGTGAAACCGCAAATTGTTAGAGGAACACCATGGCCTGTTAAAACCGACCCCAAAAAGGACCAACTTCAAAAGCAGAACCATCGCATCACAGTGTGGACACAGTAGAGCCGTGCTCTATCCATTTGGCCTTGGGTCGCGGCCTAGAATTTGGCGCTGAGTTGCTGAGTTGCTTTGACGCTGAGTTGCTTCGACCCTAGAATTTGGCTGCCCATAAACTTATCAATCCCTCACACGATAGCGTTGTATGGGATTGTCTCGAAAATTGGACTCCCGTTCAGAACGGGGGGAGGCTTCGCCATTGAGTTTCCCTTAAACAAAACAAGCAAAAGGGCATTCTCAACACATTGGGGTGATCCATTTTGGGGCACTAGTTGGTGTCTCTCCACAAGAAAGAAACGGACACGTCCACTGTATTCCGGAAAAACTGGCTGGAAGAGAGAATTTTGATCCACTGTACATCCTGGACCCCTTTTGGCTGGTTCTTAAGGGACAAACAACAGGAACCGAGAAAAGCCATCTGCACATCGTGTGAGTCCAAAACCAATAAGAGTTGGATCCAAGGATGTTCATTGCAAGCTCGTTTGATGAATCCCATCAGGTGGTTTCCCCAGAATGGGACACAAAGGATATATTCTCGCGGCGACTCCACCTGTGGCATGTTCAAACCGATCATCATGTCAGCCTCCAAAAATGGCTTCTTTTTAAGAAAGGCCATGGCTATCGCGTTAAACCGATTTTGCCCCATGACGTTGCTCAACGCGGGGGGACCCTAAGAACTGCCTGTTCCCTTTGGGTTTCTCTGCTAAAAAGGGCACTCATTTCGATCGACTCACTGGAACGAAACCCCCCCATGGGTCGGCTTGGAAGTCGGGGCGCTGTTCCACTGGAAGTCCCAAAGAGGGAAGCAGAAGTAATCATCCTCAGCCAGAACCGACCGAGCCCCCCGACAAAAAGCCAGAGGCGTTGTTCAAGCTGGGAAAGGGGTCAACAAAAACACAAACTCATTCGGTGCTGAACGTGGTGGCGGTTGAAATCACCATTGCTATAATACCGAAGTGAGATTCCCAACTATAAAACATTTATCACTTTACAGGGGATTCCTTGCTTCTCAGCAAACTTGAAACCCAAGTTGCCAGAACCATGCACTGCATCTCCAAATCCGAATCCGGCACCGTGTTCTGGCATTTGCCCCATCAAGGGGTGGCTCACTCATTACAAGCCCTCCGACTTCAACCCAGTGCCCTTCTGACTACCCGGCGGCTTACAGCTCAACATTAGTGGAGACAGCTTCGGAAGGCTTTCAAATGTCTTCCCTCCCCCCCACCCACAACAAAGGTGTGACAAATAGGCCCCCCAGGGAAACGTCAAATTGATGTCTTCTACCAAAACACTCCATCTGACATTGTGGAACATAGGCCTTGAGATGCCAAAGTGGGAAGGACGCCTGTCCGATTGAAGATCTGCCCAACTACAAAAAGAACAACGCCCCATGTTCAAGGGCTGTTGTCATGTACCCAGTTGTGTGTGTAATGGCCCACAGTATACCCCACAAATGTCATCTAGCCACATCCCCAGGAAATTGGGCTTCCGCCTCGAGCACAGCCATGAAGCAAACCAACGCGCAGTCACACCTACCTCGAAATGCGGTGTGTTCCTTTGATTTTCAACACATCCCCCAAATTTGGGGCTCCAAATGGGCAATTTGCAAAACATAGAGGAACTCAAGTGGACCCCTTTGACCGGAGGGCCATGGGATAGGAAATTCCACTCCCTGCTTCGGGAATTGCCCCAAAGGTTCTTCAAATCCGTGGCGCCCTCAGTTGCAAGCAGCCAAGGCCTCATGTACCATGAGACATGGCGCCACCGGCGCCAGTTCCAGGTCAAATCTTTGAGGCATCAAGGCCACATCTTCAAGCTGGTATGTTGGTCAGTGTGGTTTCACGGCAAGGTTCTCCATGCTTAGCCATGTCTAATGCTATCTACAAGCCTCCGTGTAGGGGCCGAGCAACGGCCCAGAAGGGTGTATTATCTATATATATATATATGGTACCCCCCCCGGGACCTACCTTTTTGAAGAATTTATTGGTATGTGCAATGTGTTCTACCCTTTTTTGGGCTTCCGGGAAAGCAATGAAAAAGACACATGTCCATGGACATTCGGGAAGCTTCAGGCTCGATTTAAACCGATTTGAACCGATTTAAATTTAAATCGGGACTGGATTCAAGATTCAACATTCAAGAATCCAGGCCAAACTTTTCCAGGGAACCTTGAATCCAGGCCTCGATTTAAGCCGATTCAAGCCGATTTGCACTTAAGTGTTTTCTGGCCATGGTAGTGCTAGGAGTAGTGAAAAGACATAAGTTTGGGACCTCTGAATTCTTTCCTTATGAATTCTACTTAATATGCTTATCAAATTCGGCCCAAATTCTAATTGAAATTAAATGGAGTTTAAGAAGGACATACTCCAGTCAGAATTTCGATTTAAATTGGAACTTAAATATTAATTGTTCTATGTCAAATTAAATGGTACACAAGATGTCCTTTCAAATAGGACATAGTACTTGAAATTCAACCACTATAAGAACTAGAGTTAAATGGTCTAGTCCTAGTTTGGTCCGAGTCCTAGTTGGGAGATCCTTGGTTCTAGGCCTAGTATGGCGATAGCTTCTTGAAATAATTAGAAAGCATAAAGGACATTACAATTGAAGTTCCTTATGATGTCTGCTAAATATGTGCATCAAGTTCTATGTAACTGCTAACTGAACAGTAGAACTTAAAGTAAGCACACTAGTTAGTTGTGCATGCTAAGTTGGAATTTACATATTGGCTATTATGCTTTAATCCAAGTAATACTTGACATCCGAATACTATAAGAAGTAGAGTTGAATAGTCTGGTCCTAGTTTGGGCATATCGAATTGAACATCAAATAGTACGAGAATCATAGGTGGATCGTCTAGTCCTAGTTCGGTACTAGTCTTAGTTGAGACATCTTTCCTTCCAGGGCAAATAATGCACTGGACAGGCAACAACAAGGTAGGTCCCTGGCGGGGGGGGGGGCAGCATATATATATATATATACGTATAGTATATACGTATGTCAATAATGGATTAATGACGTTTGCGGCCTCCAATACTAAAAACATCTAAACTCTGGGGGCGTTCGGCAGACTCGCGCAGAGTGGCCACCTGCAACTACCTTCTCCCGCAAACAACTCTCTCCCCCGGAACTCGGTTTAATCTGAGGTTTGACCTTCCGAGAGCGAGAACATGTTGGTCTACTGCACCAAAAGGATCTTGCCAAAAGGATCAGAAGATCAGAAGTTTGGGAACCCATCCCGAGGGGCCCTCAAAACTGGATATCCCAAGCGACAAGCGGCTTGGTACAGGTTCCAGCCCTTCAAGGCTGGCTTCCTGGAAAGAAAGAGTTCCTGTGCACTTCCACGTTTGGGCAGGGATTTGTGGCGGCCGATTTTCTGAATCATCGGATGTTGGCGCTCATTGGACACCTACATCCGCAGCCCGTCAACCTCTGCCAGTGAAATCCCCCGGTGGACCTTCATCATGGGCACGTTTCACCCTCGAATCGATGAGCGCACAAGTGAATGCAAATCCATGCCCTTTTAGTGTCCTGGAGAGAAATTACACAACAACAGCACCATGATTGCTGAGCAGTCAAGCCAAACAAACTCAGAGGCCCAGCGGCCATGGGAGAAACAAGGAACCTTTTTGTTTGGTAGTTGACCTCAAAGGGGGGGAGTCCCCTCCAAAAGGCAAGCTGAAAATAGGGAGCGACATGGAGGGCTGGGAATCCGCTCGCCAATCATCCCTCTGTCTGGGGAACTGTCACCAACCCTACCACCCCCAAACTAAGACAACACCGTGCTTGGACCAACTTCTCCAAGCTACATGGCTAGGAAAACGGGACTCCCCCCCGCAGTGCTTGGACCAATCCCTCCAAGCCACGCGTTCTAGTTGCCACTGACCGTCCCAGAGGAGCTCATGCTCATATAGGGCTATACTACACAACAGAGTGGCTAGAAGGACTCCCTAAGAGTCTGCTACACGAAAAACACTTGCAATGACTGCCACGTTTTTTTTAACCCGAAAACGGGCTTTGGACGTTCCCACTGGCCCGGGTCCCCCCCGACCCCCAGCCGCCCGACGTTCGCGCCGACCGAGCGCCGAGGCGCGGCCCAGGGGTCGTGGCAGCGCTGGGCGTGGCTGCCGCAGTTGCAGGGCTGGTTGCGCTTGGTGCAGACCTGGCGTGCTTGCCGCTGCTTCTGCTTCGGGCGGTTGCTGGAGGGGCTGGGGGGGAGGGGCTGCGGGGGGGCTGAGGTTGGGGGGGGGGGTTGGGGGGGGGTTGGGGGGGGTTGGGCGGGTTGGGCGCTTCAAAAAGCGTCACGGAATCAAAGGCCTGAGGGTAGCCTTCGCGGAGATACATTCCATACATCCTATGGTTTGGCTCAGTTTCTTCCAAATTAAACACCTTGAGGGGCACCTGGAAGATCATTTTCCATTACTGGGATCCTCTCGTGGGTTCCGTGTTCGTGGAAAGGAGGGTATGATATTCGGAGACGAGTGGTGCTGCGGTTCATTGCCACAGAGACGTTTGGTTCCATGGGGATCAAGGAGGATCTAGGGATTGTGAACAAATGCGAGTGAAACATGTAAAGGTTGAGGTGTGTCCCATCCTGCACTTCCGGTGCGATCACCAATCTGGCAGGGTAATCAAGAGCTGACATTGTAGCAAAGGGCTTTAGTGGCACCCACGTCAATTGCGGGTAGCGATCTATCACAAAAGGTGGGGATGCCATGGAAGGCGGTGTCACGTGTTTTATAGGTGGGTTGAATCATTTCGGAATTGTACCGGTTTGTGTATTGGACCTGCACGTTGTCTTGTGCGTGTTTGAATGGGCTGTGTTGCGGGCTATTCTTTGCTATGCTGCGCCATGTGCAAATCAGCTTCTCTGCTCGCAGTGCGTCTCAGCTAGCGTTGTGCGATACTCTTGTGAGGCCTTTCCCTTTTAGTTTTGGTTTAACTTCCAGCTCAAGTCTTAAAGCCCATGTTGGCAAGGACTGACATTCAAACTCTAACACAATGGAATATAGATTTGGACATTTGTTCTTCTAGATGTCTATGAACACGCCACTTAAATCGAATGTCGGATCGAATTCCATAAGGGTTTGAACTATTTGCTGTCGTCCTTCAATGTTAATTGTAATTTGGAAAGACAATTATATTGCTTGGTCCTCCTTGAATTGCATTTGACTCATAATCTATGTTAATTGAACATCACATTAGAAAGAAACCAATGACTTGAAAAGGAATTCCTTTGTAAATTCCAATATTAATGCAACATATACCAATTCGGATTTAAGTCTGAAGTAAGATGGACGTCTGATTGGGGTCTGTTGCATTGACTGCAACATGAACTCTAATTGAATTGTAGAGGTCTATTTGGCCACATCTCAAACTAATGTGATTAAGCCTATGTCAATTCAAGTTCTTTCTCAAGTTGTCACTTCAAGTCATTTCTCGATGAACCTATATTTGGACAGGACTTTCTGCTCAAAGGATGATTTACCATGGAACATAGTTGCATCATGTCCGTATTAATGTAAATTTTGAAACTGAATTGCACCTAAACACTTTCTTGGGTGTTACTTCCAACTAAACGTCTACTTTAGCAAATAACAAATCTTATGGACACCCAGTTTCTTTGTCTTTGTTTGGGGGCGGGGGGCTGCAAACCTTGACCTCTGCCAACCTTTTCAAGTCAGCAAAATCTGGAGAGGTCCCCAAAACATCAACTGATCCCGAGAGGCCCTGGCATCAAACAAGTCTGCAGAGACCCAAAAACCAAAATAACCAATCCTAGGGGGCCTCTAGCCTGGCCCAAGAGTTTTGGGGACTTGTTTGGTTCTGCTGGGACCTCTGCAGACTTCCTTGATGTCAAAGCCTCCCGACTCCAAGGATCGTCTGTTCGGGGGGCCTCTCCACGTGTTGTAACCTCAAAAAAGTCTGCAGAGGATCCAATCCGACGATCCTGTGAGGTCTATCCTCAAGAGGCTCTACAAGAGCCACTCGCATTCTGTGATTCAAACACTCAATGATTACACAACACCCAGCAACAACAACGGAGGTATGGAAAAACCAAGCCTCCCATCACGTTCCCCGTTCCTCGCTGCTTATAACTCGGTAGGTTGTACAATAAAGGTTTACCAACATAATTCCACTGCTGAAAAGAACACAGGCTGGGCAATACGTAAAAAAAAACCGAACATTGTGTCTTGTTCCCGCACAGCCCGGACTTGGTTTGGACAAATCCATATTGTTTGGTTGGGACTTAACTCTGAGAAAAAACTAGGACATCAGTTGGAATGACGGAGTGCTCAAACTGCAGCAATTCGACAGGACATCCTTTACTAGGCATGGCAATACAGGGAAAACCCTGGAATGCCACAATGTGCTTTGCTTCAAGGTAGAACTGACAATACTCAAACAGGGCTCCCAATTGTCCTTAAAACATCATTACGGGAAATTCACCTCAACGGGACAAAAAAGGATGCATACAATCGCGAAACTGAGACATAGAGCTGGACCCCTTGTAGCAAACAGCTTTGAACACCCTTCTAACTCACCCTCCATTTGGTTAAGCCTCCTGGAAAAACTATCAATACTTCCAGTAGTGATAGACTTCCTTTGAAAGGGGAAGATTTCCAGTAGATGTCCAGTATATGTTATTAATCCTAGAATCTATCACTACTCGAAATACTCAACACCACCAGAAGACATAACATATTCTCAAGCAAATGGAATTCAGCGAATCGGCGATTCAACATCTCAGATCGCCTGGCGTTCTGCCAAGGGGTACCCCGAGGCGTTGTAGTCCTGCCGGAGGGCTGACGGGTTTTCTGGATGGCAAAGCCACGCGGAAAATCTGACAAGACCTGGATCCCCAGATGCGAATGGCTGAATCTCCCAGCGACTGTGACTGGTTTTTTAGGGTGAGGTGTCTGGAAAGAAACAGCAACTTGACGATCTGGGCACATACCTATAGATGCCGGTGTGTATGTGTGTGTGCGCTTGTTTGAGCCCATTTCAGCTTGGCTTGAGCGAAACCCAAAGGAAAGCCATCATTTTGAGGGTCCCCGTATTCTCACACGCCCATACCTCTGCACCAATTGCAATACTTTGCCAATCTGAAAAACAAGAAGAAGAAATCTTTCAATGAGGTCTTCCCATTTACCCACCAAGTCCGGGTTGATCAATCCAGTTGCTTCCAGTCCTCGGGCAGCACCCACAAGCAACGAGAACACGCGGAGGTCTCGGATGGCCAACTATCTATGGTCTGTCTCAACCTGGGGAACCCCAAAGTCCCCAAAGTCCCCAAAGTCAAAATAACCCAAAAAAACGACAGACTCAAAAGTCACAAACACTGAGAAGAACAAATGCAGTCGGGAGCTTCATGGATAAGCTTGCTTCCCCTCGGCGAGCGAACCACTACGTTTTGCTCCACGAGTTCCGATTTCTCGGTCCTGGACATTGCAGAAAACACGCCTTTCTTTGATAACAAAGTGGACTATCCTTGCGACTACTTGCTCACTCTGAAGGGGGGTCAATAGTATCGCAGAACAATAGGCCTCTGGTCATCAAGGTTGTGGGCCCTATACTTCTACCATCTCATGAAATCTGACAAGAATGGTTCGAAGGTCCAAAGCTGCATACTCATGGACACAACCAATTCACTTCGCATCTGATGCAGCACCAACCAAAAAACAAAACGAAAAAAGGGAGCTAAGTGTGGGCAACAAGGTTTATATCCTATACCCGTCATACCAAATAGGAACCAAACTCCTTTCCATTTCCCATCCTGGGTGTAGCAGATCCGCTCATCGGAGGAGCAGGTCACAGGGCAAGTGACTCCCGTGGGCTCGCAGAACTCTTCCTGCTGCCTCGGCGCAACGTCGAAACATGGAACGGGCCTACCAAACAAACAGGGTCTTGCTGGGAAAGAAAGGATTTGGCTGGGTTGTTTCTTCAAAACGACAATCCCTCCCACTCCCTGATTCGTAATTTTGGCGCCACCTATGGCGGGGGAAACTACTATCTGGCACAAGGAATCAAAATTGAGATTACACCAAGTTTCGAGGTTTGAGTTGAATCCCACTTTGGAATGCAAACAGCAGGGTCTCACGGAGGCGACGCAAAATACAGTACCCCAGCTACCCATCTTAATGGACTTCAGAACAAGGTGATCGACACGTGTCAAGTCCTTGGGCATTGAAAAAAGGCATCCTTGTTTGAAAGATTGTCTACATGTAAAGGGATACCCCCGCAAGACAAGGACAAAAAAGGGCACCACTAAAAATCACTTCGAAGTGGATTGGTCAAAAAAGTTCAAACTCCTTGCCACTGCACCCCTGCCGAAGCAAAAACATATCAGCTGGTTGCCCTTGATTCTATCCGAAGGAATAGATCAATACTGCTAGACCCGCACGGTAACTGAATCGAAGACCTCACGGGTGCCTTGTGGTGCCCAATTTGATCCTAGCAAACCAGATGGGTCCACACAGGATGTCCTTTGGAATCAAGCCCATGTCAGGCTAGAAAAATGCAGATCCGTTGAATTGTTGTCTCAAGAAACGGACCCTTGCGTGGAGCAACACACTGAGACCACGGCCCGTACTCGTCCTGAGATGCAAGCACAACAGAGTCATGGTATGGTCTTGCTGTGCAGGGCATGGGGGAATATCCCCTATAAACCATCCCCTGTGGTTTCCGAATCTCCAGGTTCATTTCTCATTCCCTACGTATCGCACCAGCAAGTAGTATCTGCTGTTGGGAGGCGCCCCAAATCCACAGCCTAGGTGGGGTCAAAACCTTGAGAATCACCTTGGTGGAACCCCAAATTAATATGTGTTGGGCACTGCTGAGTTGTGTGTGTGTTGAAATTTCTACCAGCAGAGCCCCCGGATTTCTCAACTCAGCTGCAATGGAAAACATTTGGCAAGGAAGCATGCTGTTGGAGCCAGCCTACTTGAATATGCATAGTGTTTCTCAACAATAGGGTCCCCTGGTTGCACAGTCTCAAGTGGAAACCAAAAAGGATGCCAACAACTGGAAGGGGCTTCTGATTTGCGTAACACGTATAATATACGATTCTTTGCGATTCATAGGGCATGTTTAGGGCAATGGCATAACGGTCCAGCAACAGCTTTGCCTGAAGCCCGCGTCAGGTTGCATGCTGCAGCTTGACAATTGCTTCTTCAGAATGTGTAACATGGCCTGGAATTGCTTCTTCAGAATGTGTAACATGGCCTCCCAAAACGGAGTGAAGCCTTGTAGGGGACCAAGAGCTTGGTCGGCAATTAACGTAAGCCCCAGACATGTCCCAAACACACTCCACGTGGGTTTCCGAACGTGCTGGTGTGCTTTTGGTTGATGGTACTTTTTATTGGTTGATATAAATAATTAAGGGTACACACATAAGCCCATTGCTCGAACAAGATACGAGTCTACACCCTTCAGCTAACTCCGAACCCCTCTAAAGTGACCAACCCTCAACTCATTAACCCTCAACCAGCTCTTATCCGATCCTCAACCAACCAACCCTTAACCATCCACAGGGCACTGCGCAACCACTCCGCGGGAGAGGGGGGGGGGGGGTACCATGGGTGGGGGGCCTGGAACATATACTAAGTCAAGGAGGAACCGGGTTGATAGCCAAGGAACTGAGTTGATCTCCAAGGAACCGGGATGACAACCAAGGAACCAAGGAACCGGTAGAAGAAACAAAGGGGGTACTACCGAAAAGTCAACTCTAGCGGTAGACTGTAAGCGTATCGCGGATCCCTTTGAGGTCGAGGTCTGGGAGGTCTGGCGGGACTTCTGGTGAATTAATTTAAGGCACCCAACAGGTGTTCGGCCTGCTTCGCACAACTCCGGTTCCCCACATCCCCCAAGTGTTTACCCGTTGTATGTTGCATAGGTTACCTATCACGTAGGTTGGCCGAACACACAACTAGGTCTGCCTCCACTTGCTAGCCTCTCATTTGGTCCCAGAATACTACCCAGTAAGGGTCTGAGTCTGCAAAACCTCCAGGGGGTGAGATTTTTCTTGCTCATGGGGAACTCAGTGGACAGTATTGAGTATGGACATTTGCTTTCAGTTTAGTCTTTCCCGACCAGGTGTGCTTGGTGCGTTTGGGGTCCCAACATGTGCAGGGGGCCGGGGGGCTGAAAAAAAAAAGGACATATCGGGTTTCCCACACGAAAACTGAGCCCAAAACGCTTCCCCAAGTCCCAATCTCAGGGAGTGAAGTCCCAAAGGGCGGGGTTTCAACTGGTTTCAGCGTGTGCGGCCCCAGCATCCACCCATCGGCACATCTTGGCATTGGCGCCGCAGGGGCAAGGCCTCAGAGCGAGCCGCGCTCTTTTTTGTTCTCCTCTGCACGGCGTGCAGGGAGCAGAGCCATCGTTTTGGTTGAGAATAGATGGGTTTCCTGGTACATGGGGCATACGACATACCACCTGTCTAAACCAGTGGAAGCCATCTAGTTCTAACCAAACTGACCTCAAAAGGACACCTATGGAAAGGAGGCTGTTGCAGAAAAACAGGCCAAACCATGACACATTATCATTACACAAAACCCTTATGATCACCACTTAGCTGCGTAAACCTCCCCACCGCATTCTGATCGCTAGATGTTGGGACCTCAAAGTGCCACCTTGGTGGGTTCGGGGTTCCAGTGGTCGCCTCCTCTCGCGAGTTCCCAGAGTCCCCCCCCCCAAAACTACATGCTTGAAGCGGGGGCTTCCCCTCAGACGGATCTGCCCGAAGTACTTTAATTCGCAAATTTCAATCCCTAGGAAAAGACACACTTTGTCATGGGTGAGCTCGTTTCACTATACGTAGTGCAAAGGTGTGCTTGTTTACTCAAGGATAAACATCGTATAATATGGCATAATTCCCCAAGTAAAGGGGATGACATGGGGGAACTGCACCATCTTTTACCCAATTGTACGTAAAAACGACTTCTGCTAGTCCCCGAAATACACTGTTGTAAGTTTGCCCATATATCCAAGCATCTCTTTTGGAGCAAATCTCGGACTCTTAACATCTTCCTGGGAGGGACAAATCCGCTCACTTCCCCCTTGAACCTTTCCCCCAAATGAAACTCCCCAGGACTCCAAGTACATTTGCCGAGAGTTGATGATACAAACGCCTTTCGCACTTGGCCTTACAAAGCGAACACAATAGCTCGGGCTTTGCAACGCTACCCAAAAACAAGAGAGCTGGTTGTGATTGTTCCTGGTCCCGGCGCCTGTGGTGGACAACAACATTTGGCGCGGATTCATGTCCACCAACCACTCTTGAGGCGCTTCCACAGCCATCAGCCCAGAATCTGTGCCTCATTGGGCCCGGGCTTGCTTGCGTTCACACAGCTCTGCTGCACGGGCGCATCCCAGTCGGGCTCGCCTCGCGGGATCGACGCGAATGTGCCATTTGATCTGGGGCGAGTCCGTTTCAGCTAGGTGAAGCTCCGTTGAGGGCACCGTTTTCCCTAGGGTTCAACCCCCATTAAAAGGATGGTTGTTTCAATTTAGATGAAGACCATCCGTAGGTAAACAAAGGTTGTTGTATTAGCCCCCATTGATTTTTTTGAAGCCCAGGCTTTTAGGGTTGGTTTGGAGGGAAACCAACGGACGACCAGCCATTCTGGGGTGAAACGCCGGGCCAGTCCACTAGTTTGAGACAAACCCACCCCCTCTGTTGAAACCAGCTTGGCGTGCCTGCTGGTACACCAACCACTTGAGGGGGGAGTCCCTATGAGAATTCCATAGTTATACTGTTCAACGTAACATCCTCCATGATTTGGCCCTTGAAAGGCCAGATGCTTGCTTTGTGACTGACCCTACCGACATCACAACCTGGCCCCACTTATTGCCCAGGGTCCTCGTCAAACGCCATTGGCCAAAGCAGTGTTGATGGAAACAAAGGGAATGCCTGGGCCAAATGGGATGCTTTGTGTGGTTCTATGCCCTATTGTCCCTATCTGAACACAATCATCCCAATCACCTTTGTTTTGGAACAATCCCAGTCGCACCATTTCCTAACGGGCAACAAATACCGCCCGTACTCCCAGTCCCAAAATTCCAAAATTCCCGAATTTCCGCTGAACTGCTCGCCTTCCACGGTGTAGGAGAGGGGCCAGCAGCTCTTCTGCTTCACAGGGTCGCAAATGACCGGGCACCCAAACTGATCCTTAGGCACGTCCAGTGAGAAGGCATTCGTCGCCATGCAACCCTTTCTCTTTGGAACCCAAAGGGGTGCCGCCGAAGTGCTGAAGGAGCTCCAGCTTAGAATGCGCGAACAAATGCACCCTGAATGCATGAGAGGGTGGTGCTTTTCCCGCTCAGACAAAAATTGTACAGCAGTGGACATATCAACCAAAAAGGTGCACCACACGGCAGCCGCGAAAGGTTCGCGGAAGGGTTGTGGAAGGTGCTGTTGTTTTTTCCTGGGAAGCTCAACGAATGGACCTGGTTGACTTGCTCTTTCCAGAATCTCAGCTGTCGCTTTTGCTTTGATGAGGGGCATGAAAACCCCAAGAGAGGTGCGCGAGGTTCCGTGCAGAAAATATTGTGACCTCCCATAATTACCAGGAAATCGCTCTTGAACCAGCCCAAGGGATTGGACAATAGCGTTGGGCCCAACCTGCGTATGCGCTATATCTCCCCGAGTGCCAGAAACAAACAACCGGAACAAACAACAACAACGTTGGAGCTTAGACAAGTGCTTGGGATTCCCGTGTATGCTGAGTGCATACCATGCATGTCTCAAAAAGATGCATTCTAAAATTCAAACAGGTTTGTCGCAAAATACCAAACCTAAAAAAAAAAAAAAACGTCTGGTTGTGTCCAAACACGCGTTCCTCGACTTCCATGAAACAAGCGGAAACAACCTGAAACCCTTCCGCGCTCCGGCCATGAGAAGGAACAGCGGCTGAAATATTCCATGGGCGCTTCATGGGACATGGTTGTTTGGGGAACAGCCAGATGATTGAATGGTTGATCTTCTCTCCATATGCCTGGCAGAAAAAATGCTTCTGGAGCCCCTTCAAGGAAGCCTTAAGGGCTGCTGCAAAAAAATATATGTGTTGGTGTTGGAGGAGTGAGTCGGACATGTTGACCAAACCGGCGCCCCGATCAAAGGGACCGTCGCCATCAGCCGAGGCTCGTGTTCGCACCAGCTTTCCTGGCGATGCACTAGGAATGCATTCGCCGGCAAAGCGAACCCAAAGAGTTTCCGAACAAAACAGTTTTTTTGTTTTTGTCAAGTTCCATGTTATATCAGTTGTCAGTCAGCGTAATTACCACTTTGCGGCGCAGCCAAATTTTTCGAACGGCAACTGCGCCCAATGAAGAGAAGAGGGCACTTAGTGACGAGGCTTGATCACGCTCTTGCTAGTCTGATCCAGACCCTCGTTCGGAAAAGCAATCTTCCATAGCTCGCCACGACCCGTCGAATCGGCGAAAGCCCGATATTCAGTGAACCTCGAAACGCGAACACCCAACTAAGAGGGATCCAGTTTTCCTTGCTTCTCTCCATTTCCCTCAGCGAACTCACCTAGAAATGCGGAGAAAAAAAAAAAACCGAGTACCACGCGTGCTGAGTGAACCCATTTCACCAGAGCTTCCCATTTCCACTTGCCCAGATCGCCTGGGTGAAGGGATCCGAGCACCTGCTCATTCCAGTGCCGCAGGGGCAGGGCTGGCCAGCGTCCACACCTGACAAATTCCACTCGCGGGCCACGGGAAAGGCGCAGAAGCTGGCTGAACCCCTGAGAATGCTTACTTGAAAAATGGGCACCTTTCTGCTGACTGAACCCCTTTGCACCCCCAAAAGCACAACGGTCCCAAACGCTCACCTAGGGGCGGGCTTTCGATTATGGGAGTTTGCCAGAGGTGCTTCCACGTTACACTTTCACGTTTTGCCTCATACTTTTTCTACCCTAACACACAAAATCCTTTTGGAGACCCAGAAACAGAGTGCCCCAGTTTCAACCAGCTGGTAGGGAACATTGCAACAACTTGTTTATGTACCACAACGCTCCAGACAAATCCGAAATGGAAAACTCGGGGAGTGATACGAAAGGGGGAAGCGCCACCAGCTAAGGGTTGGATCGAGACGGCAATTTTTCTGGAGGCACAAAAACCCAATGGCGGGCCTCGTGAAACCCAGACTCCAAGTGACATAACTTCGTTGCTGATAAACTGGGATCCTTACATTATACACCTGAACATTGCCTTGTAAATGGTGGTTTCCCTTTATTTTGGTGGAAAAAGCCATGTTTCAAATGGGCAAAATGTATTTTTTAAGGAGCCCTGCTAAAGGAAAATCCAAAAAACGAAAAACCGCAAGGCGACAAGGGTCAGGCGCTTGTAATCTCCCATATCTGGGGTCTGGTGGTATCCGGAACAAAAACACAATTTGGCTCCAGCAGTTGGTTCCCACAAAAAGGACCGGGTCTGGGTGGATGTGCCAAAAGACATGAACACGATGCCGTTCAAAAAAACCCTGGTAAAACACGTATAACTGGAGGGTGCCGCCACACAACCCTGATGAAACACAAGTACAAAACGAGGCTTCGCCTTGTTCCCTTGCAATATTTAGGGCAGAATCCGTAGGACTCAACCATTCGCCTCGCGTCGTTAACTAAATGTATCCCCGCCCCTGAGCTGAGTGGCACGTCTCCGTGCTGCCGGTCCAGCTGTAGTCCGTCCCGAAGTTGTCCTCGGCTCCAGAAAAATCAGAGCTGCGCCGATGGAAAAACTATGCACTCCTGGCACTCCTGCAAATTAGTATAGATATGAATCCATCTGTTTTGGAGAAGATTTCTTTGGGGCAACCCTTGCCTAGGGTTGATTCCGTTTCTATTCTGTTCTACCATCTGTCTGTTCCAAACACAACTGGGAACCCCTGTGTTCTTTGGTGACTTTGTGGACAAACAACAACATGCTCAAGTACGGCAAAACACAAACACGAGAATCTGACTTGCGCCCCCCGTTGCACTTCTTGGATTCAAGGGGTCATTTGGCCCAGTAATCCCAGTCCAGTGAATCGCGGTTTCCGAAATAGGCAACCAGTTGTCTTGATCTGAATGATTCAAAGAGTGGCTCCTTTGGTTTCCTATGCAGGGAAATGGACTCACGGGCAATCCCCTCTTGTATGCCCAAATTGTATACTGAAAAGCATTGATGCCCAACATCCCGGAGCCAGGAACCTGCCCGATCTTTGACAGCTGGAAGACTCATGTCAATATGGGGACCTGTATCCTGTTGCCAAAACCTTATGATGGCCTCTCCAACAAACCCACCCCCTGCCTGACTCAGCAGCGAAACGTCCAAAACTCTCCTCTTCGCCCCCCCTTCGAAACCCCGCTGACCCCCCTCCATTTATGTTTTTTGTTTTCTTCTTCTTTCGAAGCCTTTTTGAAGGGCAATGCGTCCTCTTGGCTCACCCTATCCCAATATGAAACCCAAGTCAAGTTGGAGAGCTTCGATACTTTGGGCTCCTGTCAGAATCTGAAACTTCTTTGGCTGCCGAGAATGGACTAGAAGCCAAATCCTGCCAAACAAGCTGTCAGCACTTAAACAAAGGAAGCCCTTAAGAAGCAACAGTTACACATGTCTTCTATGAAATTTCACACATATCAAACAGGCGCACCCCGCATCGCTCGTGTTACCCTTACCCCTGGTTGGTTGCCCCTGTGACAATGAACATAGAATCCAAAATGTGGCAGGTCCATGTCCCGAAAGGAGATTCAACTGAACATAGGATGTCTTTGGGTTTCCGTGTTTTTGCGCAAGGGGAAAATACGTCTCCTTCCCAGTAGGAATTCGCTCCGAGGAGATTCCTCCGACCAACGGTCAATGTTTAACGCTTACCGTCATCAACGATAAAGATAAAGGAGATGACATGGGTGCACACACCAAAATATGTTTGGCAAACGGGGTGTGCTGACCAAAGCGCAGCGCCAGCCAAGGAATGACCATTTAGCATGTCTCATGTGTAACCGGTTTGCGCAGGTGAATGTCTTGGCCGTAGTGAATTCCAATTCCAGGAAACTGAGAGTTGACCTCCTCTGGCGCCTGTCTGGCTCAACCTGCGAGCGGAAACTGACCTCCATCTGCAGTTCTTTCTCTTGATTTCCAGAAGCTGAATGAAGGAACCCCCGGGTATAGGACCTTTGTTATGGTGAGCTGGTTACACGAAAATCCTACCAGATCCTACCAGATCCTACCAAACCCTACCAAATCCTATCCTACCAAATCCTACCCCCAGGTGAGCTCGCCCTCAATTCGGCAGCTTCCGGTTGCCAGGGTGCCACCCAGCAGTAGGTCTGCGACTCCGTGCAGACCACCGGGCAAGTGTCCGACGTAGCCATGCACCAGTCCTCCCCCGGGCACCTCGGGCTTCGGTTTTGGGGGGCCTACGTGAAGACTGTTCTAGGGATTGATGCCTTTTCCATTCTTTTCAATCGTTCTTTTCAAAAAACGCAGCTGTTTCCCTGTTGTTTTTGTTTTTCCCCCCTGGAAAGAAGGATCCCTGGAAAGAATGGGGAAGTGTCCCCTAGAACTGTACAGCTCCTGACAGCCTGGCAACACATTGGTAAGGGAACCAGTTTGTAGATGGCAAGGGAACCAGTTGGCAAGGGACCTTGCATGCTCCTGCATGCAAGTCAACTGCCCGAGACCTGCAGTTGCTTGAAAATGATGGGCATGCTTCATTACTCATGGCAATGCCGCTGCACACAGAGAGCGGACGCAACTTGGCTAGCATTGTCTTGCCAAACACTTTGCAAAGCAGAAGCGATTCCAGCCGCAGATTTCGCGTGTTCGCACAACTACTTGGCCCAACGCAACCTCAGCCTACCTCGCTTCCGGAAGCTTCGGCTCCAGCCTGTCGGGCCTAGAATGGAATACCTCACTGCGTCGCCATCTCGCGCAGCGAGCTTTCCCGGCCATGACAGGGTCTTGCGAGCAACAGGGTCTTGCTAGCAGCCATTTCTCAGACCGCGTCGCGTTGGAAAAACCCGGCTGCGAAAAAAATGGGCCAGGTTGACCATCTTCCTGAGACGGCGAACATGGAAGGTGTCAAGTCTGCGAGCGTCGGGCTTGCTCAAGCACAAAGAGCGCGCGTTGAACAGAAGCGATTGAAATTGCAGCGACCAAAAGGCTTCGGCAATTGTCGAACTCAGCCTGCGCAGCCGGACCGTGCCAAGGTAAACTCTGTAAGAGTTTGAGGAGCTTTCCTTCAGGTTCTCAGCACGCCCCACTTGCATCATCTCTGCCTTGTTTCAATTCAGGGACAGGCCATACTCCTTGCCAGCTGCAGGAATGCAAAAGTCAAAGGCCTTCTTTACGAGTGCCTGTTTGGAACGCATGCGGTAGCCTCCTGGCGACTAAGCATTCCAACACGTGGACGGGTGCGTGCTTCACCTCCAACTGGGCACACCAAAAACACGTTGGTTTTGGCGCTACTTCCTCGAAGGACTCAACCACGTGCCTGAGGTGGGTGCCCCTTGATACGTACCCTATATGTATTTCATAGAAAGTTCCCAGACCACTATGCACTTCCCAGTCCCGCAGCGAAAAAATGGGGCACCTTTCTTTGGCTGATCTTCAAGGAAGCCCCGCCCTCACCATCAAGGACACAAGCGTAGCTCTGGAGGCCTGGGAGTAGGGATAAGCGAAATCTTGAGGGCCACTTACGACTCGAGTGAGCGCGCCCTTTGAGTGGATGGCTTAACGGCAATGAACAGGACGACAACATCCAGGTGTTAACCTTGCCCACTGACTTTCCAAGGGAACTCTGCCGGTGATTCCAGTACAAAGGTTGCCAACCCACCACACGGGTTGGGACTCTTTAGAGAATGCCATAACTGGACCTGGACGAAACATGGCTCAAAATATTGTGTTTCAACATCACCCCTCAGAAGAACCCTAATCTTCAAATAAAAATGGTCGCTTCAACAAGATTGTTGAACTCACCCCCAAGCTATGGGTTGCAACCCGATGTCCCCTTCAACAATAGACGACCAAGAAAAACATGGTCAGTGACTTGCTTCTGAATTTCGGGATACCCGTTGCGAACGCTCAGGGCTCCCGGCTGCTTGGCCGTGGTGGAATCGCAGGACAC
This sequence comes from Effrenium voratum, assembly GCA_963377175.1. Taxonomy (NCBI): domain Eukaryota; class Dinophyceae; order Suessiales; family Symbiodiniaceae; genus Effrenium; species Effrenium voratum. The sequence continues at coordinate 328,928 of CAUJNA010003405.1, read as the reverse complement.
CGGGCACTCTTGGCCAGCGTGGCAGTAGTCTGTCCAGGTCCTCAGGGGTTGGGGAACCCCATAATGGAACCCGTCCAAGAGCGGTATATGGGGGTTCTGGGTTGTAGGGCCGCAAATGGCTGTTGTCCTTTGGGTTTCCTTTGGGTTCCTGTGCCCTGTTGTATAAATGGGAATAAGGACCAGAATGCGGTCCAATTCCTGGTGTTGTTTTTACCTATACCCTGATCTATCCCTACCAGTGGGGTTTGGCCCGTCGTTTGCCGTGTTTCGTTTGCTCGGTGTAACCTGCATGTGCATCAGCTACAGTATAAAATCCCAAATGGGTTGCTCTGAGGGCAACTAGTTGGAACATGTTCTTTTCGCCTGAGGCTTGTGTTTAGGGTCTGGTCTGGTGCTGGGGGGTCTACAAGAACTTGATCGTAGCCCCACAGTATGTGCTAAATGATCTAAATGGGTGCGGTGACGCCCCCCTTGACGGCGATGGCGACAACCTTCGAGAAACATAGCCTTTCGGTAAAACTTATGAAACTGGCTAAGAAGCGAATCACCTACTAAAATGACAAACTCTGTGAAACAACTCCATGCACTGGGGGGCAGTGAGCCGAACGTTGACGCCGCCTAATATGTATATATATATATATATATATATGTGGGGGGGGGGGTCTTGTTTTGCTTCACAGAAAATCCATCCATCTGCAGCTGTGGTTCAAGCCTGGTTTTCGACATACGTAGCTCACTCCAAAAGAGAAACACTTGCGCTGCCCACAGCTTAAGCAATTGGTACCAAACTCGATACTCCAGGCGTTGGCCTTGCATAGCGCTCATGCGACAGCGTCCGGCGGGCCCCCTGATAAGAGTTGATCCAAAGACTCACACCTTCCGGGCTTGCTGCAGGCCCCGTGTTGGAGCTTCAGGTAGGATGTGCTTTGAACAGAAATTGGATATATTTTAGGAAACATCCGCAGGATGTGCAACTGAGCTCAATGTGACATGGCACTGCCATGTCAAAACTATAAACGGTGCGCCCAGCTAAAGCAAGCCAGGCTTGCAAAAGGACCAGAAAGGCCGCACATGAAACTATGGACACATGTCGAACAGCTGCAGCAACAGCAAGTTGAAATCCATTGGCGTCCAAACAGCCAAGCGGCGTCCAGCCGTTCTCATCGAAGCCCACGGTGCCGCAAATGATCTCGTTCTCTGCGCACTGCACCGGGCAGTCGGTGTAGTATGCCTCGCAAGGCGTGCCAACGTGCGATGGAGAAGTTAGGGTGATACCACTTGGGGGTGTGTTTAGGGTACCCCCTTGTTTGGTGGTTTCAAAGGGACACCAAGAGCTACATTTCTGTGGAGGGGAGGTGGTCTGAAAGACACACCCACCTGTTTCAAGATGGTTGAAGCATGAAGTCCCTTTCGGCTCCCCTGGAGCCTCTTTCAAGGACACCCATAGGCCCCTGAACCTGTCACATGATGCAGTTCACAAAACACGTTGGAAGACATCTACAAAGAACGGGCACTCAAACATTTGTCCATATGGCCATGGGTCAAAACCCGTACCTCCAGTGAGCATCCCAATCCCCACTAACATAGATTAAAATTGGTACCATTGGTCAATATAGGAATGAACAACCGTGTCAAACCTTGGACTCCGCCGCAAGTCGCAGCTATATTTGGACAGAATTTGCATACGGAATTTCCGGGCCAAGTTAGGTTTTGTTGCAGGCTGCCAAACTCTCCATCCAGCCCTTCACACCTTGAACAAGCACTGCCTCCTTTTGGTGTTTGTAGGGGGCTCGGGCTTTTTCGGCATGTGATGCATTGCCCAAGCCTGGGTGGTCTGTAGGATTTCTCAAGTCGCAGTTGACCAGTTGGTTCCAATGGAAGTGCCACTTTCCAAGAAGGACATGGAGGGACCCTGGTTGACCGTGGTGGTTGTTTGGCCATGTCTTGCTACCGGTAACCTCACTTTCTGGATTGGCCACAAAAGTCATGATGGCCTTTCCCCACACTCGGAGAGAACGACTGCTGTAAAATTCTGACGAGTCTGGGCAAATTGTTATCCACCTGACCTCTATCAAAGGAACCTTAACTATGGGTGGCGTTGCTAATTTGTGCCCAAAGTGCATTTTTGTGCCTAAAGTGAACCCGGTTCGTCATGGAAGTCTGTTCAGCTAAGGGTCACTCAGCATTTGCGTTTCACTAGTCTCACGGGCGAGCGTCTGGCCGGGAAGGTGACGCACTGCTGTTTCCCTGAAAGGATCTTGTGTGTATGTGGCCAGCCAATCCGAACGGGAGACCTGCTTTTGAGATTACCAACCGACCAACCAACCAACCAACCAAGCAAGCAAGCAGCCAACCAACCAATAACCAAACCAGCCCCCATTGAAACAGGAATGGTGGGCTGAAACCGATGCCACATAGAACCCACGCGACCTTCCAATCCGCATGTCTTGTTTTGCCAAGATTCCTTTGGCATGCACTCGGTCTTCTGCGTGTCCTGCGATTGGATCTCAACACCCCGGGTCTGGGTTGTCAACTCGACAGCTTCACGTAAAATCCCTAAAGGGCTCAAAAGCCAAACCACACCCCGACTTGCAAGGGAGGTCTCAAAAGGGCCGATAGGGGCCTGACATCTTTCGATCGGAGCCCTATAGCAACGCCGACATATCAATAACATGTCGGCTCCAAATCGGTGCGTCATGGGAGCGTCATGTCATGTCATCGCAGAGAACAAAAACATACTATGTTCCATATCTAGAGCCCTAAAAACAATAACTATGTTGTTAAGGGTCGCTTGCTCACTAAGGAAGCACTTAACCAGTTTTTAACCCCCAGATTAACCATCCCCAAGTCCCCAAGAATTACCAAGGGGCCTGGCAAAAGACCAGCCAACGCCGTCCTTTTGGCTCCACCGTCCTTTTGGTTCCATTTGCATCCCCGAAGCTGGGCTTCTTTTATAAGGGAAACCGAAGTGACACCGAAATCCATTTCCGGGTGACCCGAATCCAATCAGACAAAGCCACATGAAAAACCCCCTGACTTTGCTCGGGGCGGGGGGGGGGGGGGGGGTTGGGAATCGCTACCCGACCTCGGTTCAGTCTCCCCTGAAAATTTGACGCAGCACGCGGCGACCCCGAAAACATGGCTCGAAAGCGGCACGAAACAACGCGAGAGAGACGCGAAACGATGGCACAGTTGTGTCATTGAGTTGCGTGTTTGGTCTTCGTCTGAAAAACACGAGAGCATGAAAAAACAAACATTTTGAGGTACGGGAAAATACTTCATATGTATATATATATATGTATTCATTTATCTCAGCATGTCCGAAGGTCCCAATCCTTTCGAACAGATAGAAGCTGCTTTCCTCGAGAGAAAATCCCAGGGACAAATACTCTTATGTTACTGTTGATGGGTAGTTTATCTAAGTCCTTCCAAGGTCAGAGGCTAAAGTTCTCACATCTAGAAATGTCAACTGTGCAAGTTCCCCCTCAACAGTCGCACAAGGGGGAGCTACAAAGGGGGGGGGAGGGTGCCCACGGGAGCCCCTGATCCTGTTTAGTATGACTGCTTTGGGGCCTTCTTCAAGTGGGGAGATTCCCAGATCAAAGCTAGAGCCTTTTACTTTTCAAGGGTGGTTGACATGTGAGCAATAGTCTTGGACGAGGTACGAGCTGAGGGGAATTGGTTCCTAAATGAATAATTGACTATGTTGCTGCCATTGTGTCACCTCACGTGCACACGATTCAATCTGGCCTAGTCGGTGGCTGGGGAGTCCGCTTGTTCTTCTGGAATGTGGGTATCTTGGGTTTGCCCATTTTGCGTAGCAATTCATGCCTTACTTTTTGGCATAACTTGTCCGATCACACATGGCTCCTTTGGACTTGACCACACGTAGAGTCTCCTTCTGACCCTTTAAGCTCTTCCCGGTCTGAGGAACCTGAGATCAAGTATACTAAATCTGGAACTAGCGATACTAAATCAACATATCGGGGAGCCCAAGTCCAACTCCCTCCCCGGATCCACAAAAGAGGGTCCCCGAAACTGTTGGCAATGTTGGGGCGAGGGTCACATATATTAAAGAAGGTCCAACATTTCCTCTTGAACTGGTGTCGGCTTGTCCCGACGGGTTGAGCTCAACCCGGCTGGCTGGCTAGGGACTCAGGTTTCCCATGATTCCAAATTTCCTGAAACATCACCCAAACTCACCGGTTTGGCGATCCGGCCAGAACAAGTTTATACGTGTTGATCGCCTGTAAAACAAGGATGGCCAACAAAAGCTGCCGGATGAACAAGCTAACAAAGGCAACCAAAAGGCGATGCTAGTGACTTGCCCGTCTGCTTGGATCGGCAGCCCCTTGTGCCAATTTGTGGACCAAAATCCATGATTGGCCTAAGGGGTATCTTCAACATGATGTCTTGTCGGATGAGCCAGAGTCAACCAACTTGTCGTATAGGGGATGGTTCCAAAGGCAAACAATTAATTAATCGTGTCTGAAATCCTGGATTCCAAGAGTGTAACCACCACGACCAGTTGCCTCAAAACCCATAGTCCCCCCCTTTCCGCAGATTCAGGGTCAAACACTTTCTGGCGAACCTCGCTGAGTTCCATCAAACCTTCGGGAGCTCGATGAACATGCAACCCTCTCACAAACAAACATGGAACCTGCACCCAGGCCCCTGCATATGTGTTTTTGCAGGAAACCCTGTGCAGGCTCTATGCTTGTTTTTGGGAGGCAGCAATTCCCTCCCCTGCCAGTGGCATCGTTAAGATTTGCTCAAACGGACCTTATTTGGGATTGATTTAAAGGACAACCAAGAGGAACATTACCATTTGAGGGTCCCCCAAAACAAGACACAATCAAGTCTTGAGGTGCTTGTGACTATCATGAGGGACCTTTCCAGGCATAGGGGCCTTGGACCCTGACGGAAAGTGTCAAAGTAAACCTCAGATTGTTGTTTGCCGGCGGACATACGGAAATAGGCGGCGCTGGAAAGAGTCTTGACAACTGGCCCCAAAAATGGGTTGGAGGATGGTTCAGTCTGTTTCGGGTCCAGGGCTCATGAGCCTCAGACGACTAGATGTTCCAAGTGGATCAACAAGCCCATGTTAGATGTCCACCTTTCCGTCTAACCGGTTAAAAATGCTTTGCTAAGGGTCACGGGGCACGACTGGGAATCAATCCAGTGGATTAACTACTTGATTCTCAACTTCCATTTGCTTAAGCCCCCTGGAAAAAATGACAAGAATCTGCCCTTTAATACCAACATGGGAAAAATCAAAAGCAACTGCTCGCTTCAGCAAATGGAAGTTGACGGGAATCTTGGCCAACCGAACACTCGTTCCCCGGTCCGGATTGGTACAGGACAGCTCGTCATCCTTGCACACGCAGCCGGACTCCGTCATGCAGGTCTCCACACCTGCGTTCGCGGAGTCGGCTTCGCGCGGCTTCGCGCGGCTTCGCGCGAGGTTTCGCGCGAGGTTTCGGCTGTTGGAAAATGGGAAGCAAAGGGCGTTTCTTGTTGATCAGCCGAGTATGGGAACGACCTTTCCCAGCCACTGGGTTTTGTTGTCAAAAAACCTCATTCCCATCTTCCCCAAGAACCACCAACTCTTTTTGATACTGAATTTCAACGCCTTGTTTGAGGGCTGGCACATTTTCAAGCAAAAACAACAAGTGGGAGGAACACGAGGTTGCCAGTGGGACAAGGGGCTCGTTTGTCTCCAATGGCGCATCGGTTAAACGTGAAACACGAAACACTGTTGAACACAAGTAACATCCGCCAATGATGTCTTGGCTGTTCCTTTCTCGCGCTTGGGGTGACTTGGTCATTTCAGTTTGTCTATTTTGCTGGGCTCACAGATGTCACCGAGTTACCCATGGGTATCGGGTGAACCTATCTTACCCCCAAGTGGTGCAAAAACCTCAGCTCGTTTCCGGTCCTCGCCCGTGTACCCAAAAGTCGACCTGAGCTGAGCATATTTTTGAGGGTTGATTCCCCATTCTTTTCAACCATCATTCTGTTCAAAAACCGGCCGTTTCCCTGGGTTTCCGGAGGTTTTCTAGAAAGAAGGATCCCTGAAAAAAACAATGGGGAAGGTGGCGCTAGAATATTCGGGTGGTCCTTTTGCTGTCTCTGACAAAAAGTGGCATGCTGGGCCATACATTGTTCTTCTAAAGACATGCTGTGGATGGACAAAATCCGTTCGCACCACTTTGAAACCATGGGGAAACCATTGGTTGCTATTTACAGGCGCGAGTAATTGTTCCAGAGTTTCTTAGGTGCAGGATTTCGTTCATCCACATCTTTGGACAGGTGCTCAAGAGGTATCAACCCGGAGCCATGTGCAACCGAAAGCGAGCGTGCCATTGGTAGGTGTCGGCGAAGAATCATGTCACGCTTTTGGTTTCGTTCGAGGCAATGGCATTGGTTCAAAGCTGTTCGCCTTGTGAAAACGCAGGGTTGAAGCCCGGCTTGAGGGCAAACAATGAATATACATATATATGTATGTGTATGACTACATGGATGCATATACACATGCATATATACATGTGTTCATCGATGTGTGTTCCCTGTATTGGCCTCAGTCCCTGAATTGCTACGGCTGATCAAAGGGCACGAGTTCGAGAGCTTGATCGGTGACTTGTGAAGCATGGCTCAAGCAGAAAAATACAATACGCTGGCTTGAGCCAGCAGCTTTACTTTTGCAAACACCAGCACCACCACCACCACCACCACCACCACCACCACCACCACCACCACCACCACCACCATCACCAGCAACAGCAACAGCAACAGCAACAGCAACATTGCCCAAAGGCCAGCCCATGACCATGCAAACAAACGGGAGATCCGTTTTGGTCGGATTCAGTCGATTCGATTTCCGCCTTCCGCGCGTGGAACCGGCTTTCGCAGGTTTTCGTGCGGTTTTTTTCTCCAGTGGTGTGTACCCGGGTTTGACTCGGCCCAGGCCCCACGGTGGTTTTGCAGTTGAAACGCACAGGAAACCCATTGTACCACAGAAAGCGGATCACAAAGGTCTCAAAGACGTCTCAAGAAAGACGTCTACCACTTTGAATGGGCGTCTCCAACAAAAGAATAGGGGTTTGGCATTTTTAGGGGACCCTCCAAAATGGTGGTTTTCCTCTTGGTCTCCCTTTACCACCCAAAAAGGGGTTCCCAAAAAAAAACCGACCCATATGGACCCTTGAGCCCCACAAAGAAACTCGACCCTTGCGGGCATCAGGAGTCTTGCCACTGGCAGACTGAGCGTCTCGGGAATGAAAGACATACCAACTCAAGTTGAGGCCAAAACACTGGCCTCATTATCTTGCCATGATCAAAGTCACCCCCTAAGTGGTGACTTTGAAAAAAGGGAAGCAACCCCATGTTCTGACTTTGATAACCCCCAGAAACAGTCAAAATACTGACCCCAGAAAACGCCGCAGGTCGGGTCCTTTCCTTTTCCTCCGCCCCGAAGCCCGAAGCTTCGCACGTCCGGGGCGAGTGACCGTCGAAGTGCCAGCAGTGGCCCATCTCCCCGCAGTCCAGGGGGCCTCAGCACGAGTCTGAATCGGTTGCAGTTGCATTGACTGTCCAATTGTTGAAACTTGAATTCTTCTCGAATGTTCCAACTCACTTCCCTTGGCATCCCACCGAATCTCGTTAAAAGCTCGTCTGAGTTGTGGGGAAGCCTGCCGGGCTCGAAAGGGCGTGTCGTCTTGTTGAGCGTACCCCTTGTACAAACTGTTTGGGTTGTTTAAATGGAAACCAAGAGAACACCCACCATCCCACCATTTTGGTGGGTCCACACCCCAACTTGCCAAGTCATAAGCCTCAGCCCCTGCGCCCAACGAACATTCTGGACCTGGCTCGAATCTCGCCTGGGGTCTGTGGCAGTCGCGCCCTGGATGGATAGACCCCAACGAATGGGATGAACCACCTAGCTGGTGCGTTCGACTGTATGAGCCCTGTTTACGGAGGGACCCCCACAATGGGGGCGGACACATGTCAAATATACTCCACATGAGGGGAGATATGCAGTGTGTCGACATAAACTATAGCGTGTTGTTCATGACCTCCTTGCCAAGGGATTCGGTGGCACTTCCCAAACATCGCCTCAAAACGTGCACTTGGCATTGGCGACCACACAGCGCTGCTTGGAATTGACATTGGTGTGGGCCATCTATTTGCCGTCTCAATTAAAGTGAACATATGTTGAGTGCTTGCTTCTGCCAACTCCTTTGAGGCGGCGAATAAAGAAAGGGAATGGAATGGACCTACCTTGGGGTTCAGCCATCGTGCTTTGTGCCAACTGCCTTTCCCGGGTGGGTGCTCGTGAAGAAAAGGATCCCTGGTGGTGAGGGTGGTGATGGTGGTGGTCGTGGTGGGGGGGCGGTGGTGGTGGAGGAAAGAAAGCCTCCTTTTGCGGACCCCCTTTTGAGGTTCCAGGTTCATTTGCAAAGGAATACCCTTACCTTCTGGCCCCCTTATTCCATCATTATCAAAGCCACCCCCTTGGTCCATTGGTGTGTTAAAGGAAAACCACCCAAGTTCTGACTTCTAAATGCCCTAGAAGTCAAAATAATGGCCGCACCCTGCCAAGGGACATTGGTCGCTCTTGGGAATGCAGAACTTCTGGCCAAACTCGGTGCACTGCTGCTCCCACATCTCGTTGCAGGGACAACCTGCGATGCGATTTCGCAGGCGGATACACTCATTCGTTTTGTTGGACCGTTTGTTCCTGGTTGTTTGTTGTCTTTCTTGAGTTTTGTGGCTTGGTTGCGTGGCTTCGCTTGGTTGGTTTCTTTGTTCCTTGGCTTCTGTTGCTGCTTCTGCTCGCCAACTGGGCCTACATCAAACCGTTGCAAAACCCTCAGGGCTGTGGGAACTAGCTACAGTGACCGTCTGCAGGCCTGCCGCATGATGCACCTCATAATTCTCGGGGAAGGGGGGGGGTTGACGGCTCCCGGATTCCCCGGATATCACTAGAAGTGGCGGGCGGCAAAGCGGGGCAAAACCCGACTTTCTCGCAATCCTGCGCGTGGAAACATTCACCAATTCCCTTTCCTGAGAGTTTCTGCGCGTAGTTCTGGAAAGCAACGTGTTCTTTGATGCCGACATGGGCTGCACGTGCTTTTGACTGCAGAGTAGCCACGTTCAAGTGGACTCTTGTGGTATCAGAGGGCCCCTAACCGCCCCTTTCCTTGCTTCAAAGTAGGGATCCCAATCCTAAGCCTGATTCCCTGAAAACACCCCCCCCATCTTGGGGAGTTCAAGGAGGCCGAGTATCATCTGTAGGCTGAGGATTCCGGCTTAATTTTGATGCAGTTTTGCCAACAACCAAGTCGCTTCAGATTACCCCATGCCACTGGGCAAGGTACTTGCTGCCGTTACTCCCGTCCGTAAGTGTTCTTCAAAAAGCCTCATCAGGGTATTCAAGCATCCGATAGAAGCCAAAGAGACGTAAGCGGAAATCTACGAGGCTGTCGGAAAATCCGGATGTGAATGTACCTAAAAGCAACAGCGTGTTAATCCTGTTTGACAGTCCTCCCCAAGCACACGCTGTTCAATGCCTCAAAATAACCCGTAAAAGCCGCAGAGAAGTCCAACAGCCCAGTGCTGTGGCTTAGTGAAAACCGAGTAGAGCCAAAAGTGATGAAATCCCACTCAAAGGGGACATCCTTATTCATCAACCAGAGGCCTATTAATCCGGGGTTACCATTCACAGGGTCCCATGGCGAAAAACCTTCTGCGGAACACCCGGAGCCATGTACCCGTGTGGCGGTTTACCGATGATGCCGTTTGTTTAAAGATGCTTACCGCTATTGCTCAAACAACCTCCAATTTGGGATTCCTTCAAAGGGAACCTGTGGTTGCTTGATTCAAAGTCGGCCGCTGTGGGACGGTTAGTGTGGCTGGGTGTGGTCTAATGGTGTTGAAGACTACATTGACACATGCTCCCCATCGAATCTTCTCAACAGACCTTGGTAAGGCAGCAATAATGAGAACAAAGAGAGGGGAAACCTTTTTGGGAGTCCCTCCAAAGGAAATGAAGAAGACGTACCACTGCTGGATAACTCAGACCCCCGAGTGAATTTCAGAAAAAAGAAGAAGAAAACAAACAATAATCGCCACACTTAAACCGGAAAAAAAAGCACATGTTGGTTGAGATTGAGGCAAACCCCTCCGAAACAAGAAACCAAGGAACTCTTGCTGGTGCGATAGGTAGCGAATGACCGAGTCCGGGTGTTGGGAATGAACCGTTTGGGGATCCCTTTATACAGGAAACCCCAGTTGGATTGTTTACAGGATTCAAATGAACCTAAGGATTCCCTCAAAGGAAACCACCAGTTGGATAGTTTCCCTTAAAAGACAACCCTCAGTTGGATGGTGTTCTTCGGGGTCAGAAAGCATTTCTCATTCTCTGCCTATCACAGCAAGACATCGCCACTTCAGGCCTTCGGATGCGGGAGCACAGACCTCCGACCACTGGGCAGTCCAGTCATTCTCCCCGTCTTCCTTGGACGTGCAAGCTGGGCCCACGTGTCGCTGGATTTCTTTTTTGGTTTAACGGGGCCCAACCAAAAGAGCAAACCATCCTGGGTCTTCCAAAAGAACATTCCAAATAAAGATCTAGGATTGTTTGGGGGGTTCCCGAAATTTGAAACAACCCCCCCAGACTGTTCCCTAAATTGGGATCGAACAATTGCTTGATTCGTCTATTTGGCATTTGACCCATGTGGTGTGCTTCTTGAGCCAGCAAGGAATCTAAGTGAGGCGTTGCCTGTTTGCGACTGGTATGCACGCTGGAAGGGCATGGAGTGGGCGTCATGGAAGACTGTACTAGATAAGCAAGCATCTGGAGCACTGGAATTTTGTTTGCTTGCTCATCATTTCAGAAGCTGTCAGTCAGACCGAAACACTACAGACTTCTTCAGCATTGGCTTTGCCAAGAGATGGGGCTCCCCTTTTTGTAAGCCCTCCCCTTTTTATGTTTCACCCTGTACCTCTTTTCGGCCCGAGTCTGTTGCATCGACCCCGCTCTTTTACCCACCATTACAGTTTGTATGGGGTGCTCCAAAGTTCCTATACCAGGAGGCCCCGAGCTGCCCATCTGACACATCCGCAAAGGCTTCCGAAGTGATGCTGGGGTTATGTTCAAAAGGGGAATATCGGGAACCACCCCTTGCCAGCCTCGTTTTGGATGAGCTTCGTGGAATCTGTTCCAGGCCCTCAAGGGTTGTTTTAGGCCTCATAGGGTCAATGGGGCTTGTTTTTTTTTGAGGGTACCTTTTTTAGGTTGGCTTGAAGGAGGTCAATGTGTCCTGCTTTTGTTTTGCTCGGAGGGGGCGTCCCGAAAAATTCAAGACACGTCGTTCCAGGGGAGTCGTTGCGTCACGTCCAAGAGGCGGTGTATGGCGCAACCCAGCACGTGATCCTGGGGTCGAAAGCCAGAAGGGCTGGGAATGCGTCTTCACTCGTTGGTTTTTTCGAACGAACGAGGCCCGCGAAGCAACCCCTCACCTACCCTCAGGACCTGCAAATTGAAAGGTTATGTCGGCAGTCCTGATGGCATGGGTTTCGAACATTGGAACCTTGACTGATGGAAAACATATCAAGGAAATCAACTGCTTAGGTCGGGGCTGTGTCGAGTTCCCTGGGACTTCGTCTGTGCCCAACACAACACAAACAAACTCGTCTAAGACACCAACAAGGGACCTTATGTTTCTTCAGAAACAAACAAACAAACAAACAAACAAACAAACAAACAAAAAAACAAACACACAAACAAAGAAACAAACAAGCAAAATAAATAACGAACACACAGAAGCACACAAGCACAAACACAAATCAAACAAATAAATCAATCACAGGATAAGCAAGCAAGCAAGCAAGCAAGCAAGCAAGAAAGCAAACTCGCAAATAAATAACGACAGAACCAATAACGGAAGGAAGGAATAAAACATAAACATATATAAAAATAAAAATAAAAAACAAGGAAAGAACAACCACACAAATACATGTATACATAATTATACCAAAACAAACACATACGTATGAATAGCATCACAAACAAACCACCAATCACTGAAGGAAAAAACAATAACTATGAAACACATAAATGCAGAAAACAATCGAGCGAGTAAGTAAGCAAGCAAGCAAGCACAAGTAAAGACATCAATACAACAAACAATCAACAAAGAGACACATAATACATCAAGGAAGGAAGGAAGGAAGGAAGGAAGGAAGGAAGGAAGGAAGGAAGGAAGGAAGGAAGGAAGGAAGGAAGGAAGGAAGGAAGGAAGGAAACGAAGACATAAATAACGAAGAAAGAAAGAAATAATAAACAAAAAGGACGGAAGGAAATAAATACATAATTAAAGTAAGAAAGACGCAAAGAAAGACAGAGAGAAATAAATAAAGAGAGAAAAACAAATAAACAAACAAACACATGCATCCTCACACACAGACACACAAGCACTGTACACCGCTACCGCGCAAGGGGAAAATGGCCTTCATCATCACCTCAAATCCAATCAATCGATCTAACTTTGTAATGTTTCCAAGGGTGCGTTCCGAAGTGTCTCCCTTTTCACCATTGCTCTTGCCGGCCGTTTGGTGGTTTTCTGGAAAATTGGGGTCTCAAATCGCTTATACAGTAAGGCACCCCTAGGATCACGGGCGCGTCGGACGCGGATTAGTGAGCCTTGTCCATTAAAGGTTCGAACCAAACAAAGAAACGAAAACGGGATACCCTAAATCGGAATAGGAGGCTGTACCTTCACGCAAATGTTGATGTCGAACGAGAGGCCAGGGAGAAACAGGAAGGGGCTGTCACAGTCCCGAAACCCCGTGGAACTCGCACTCCCTGAAAGCTGCTCCGAGACAATCCGGAGCCTCGGCAGAGACCTCTAAGCCTCTGGTAAAACATTTCATCCAAATTGGTGGCTTGCTATTAAGCGGGTCTTATATTCACCAGCTGGGCTTGAACACCTTGGGTTTCCGACCATGCTTTCCTTGTTTTCCGGGGGTCACAGGCTACTCCGCTTGCGGCCGCGCGACTCATCGGCGCCGCAAAACCTCAGGCCAAGCAGGATCCGCACGCATCTTCAAGGCATATTGGTCGGGTCCGTCTACATGTTCTAGGAAATGAGCAGGGATCCTTACATTATACACCTGACAATTGCCTTGTAAATGGTGTTTCCCTGGTGGAAAAAGCCACGTTTCAAATGGGCAAAATGTATCATTTAAGTAGCCCTGATGAGGGTAAAGGGAACATTGATGTTTCTCAAAATGGGGAACCCGCTTTGGTGGATTTGGCACCGCGGAAATCTTGCCCGCCATGAGACCTGGCTGGTACCTGTTGGCTCCCTTGAGGCTTTCACATAGGCGAATAAAAGAGGATAACTAAAAGAGGCCGGGTAAAATTATGGTTTAGGGAACAAACCAGGGAGTCGCACGGCGGCGGTAGCACGCTTTCTTAGAAGAGGCGTTGCCTAGAGGGTTCATGGCAAACCCCGCTTCCGCGAGGCCCTCCCAAATGCTTCCGCGAAGGCCAACACCACATGTAAGAAGGCACCAGAGCCTTTGAGAAGGCCATGCAAAGCCTCCTGCGTGGGGGGTTCTAGTTGGCCTCTGCGAACGTCCCCCAGTCATACCAGCTCCTCATACCAGAACCAGCCAACAGGGCCGTCGTACGATGGCCGCAACCTAGACGCAATCGCAAGGCTTATGTTCTCTTCGTGGGCTTGTGTCACGCCATCATGTGCAATTAGTTACACTTAACCCGAAAATTCTTTGTCTGACGTCAATGATCCTCCGGAAGACAAAGCTCCGCTGTCGCTTTGAGGGTCTTAATAGGGCCTAAGCGACCCAAAGTTGGGTCTCTTGCGCCGCTGACGTTCGCAAATGTAGATAGTCACATGCTGGAAAGCAGCGCAAACAAGCAAACGCTCTCTTTTGCACAAGTCAACTGATGTCCGGCAAGAAGAAACTACGCTGACACCAGGCTTGAGACATATTTGAAGCAACAAGGCAAACAATCGCCGACACCAACCCCGCACCCAGCCTCCCCGCACCCACCCTCCCCGCCCAACAAAAAAACAACGTAATGTGGCAAGAAGGCGTACACATGGGAAATGGCGCGAGCACACGGCGTGTTGTGCTTGCGGCGACCCTGAGATTTTGAGGGGCTATAGGCACGGGTCTTCTTGCTGGTGCGACAGGTAAGGAATGACCGAGTCCGGGTGTGGTAATGAACCGTTCTGGGATTCCCTTAAAGGCAACCACCAGTTGGATTGTTTACAGGATTCAAATGAACCTAAGGATTCCCTCAAAGGAAACCACCAGTTGGATGCTTTTTTCGGGGTCAGAGCCACCATGTCTCGTTCCCATCTCAACCGCTAAACTCGAAGTCCAGGGCACACGGGGCAGTTCCCGTAGACTTTCGGCTGGCACCAGCTGCTGTAGAGGTCTTGGCCTGGGCTATCGCTGGTTGCGACAAAGGGAACTCTTTAGACGGAAAAAAACTCAGAAAACCCGCCGTTTGTGGGGTCCGTGATTTTACGAGAACCCAGAACTGAGGGAAAATCAGGGCAAGGACTTCTGTTCAATTTTTTGCAATTTGGGGGATTGGACCAAATTGCAATTCATTTGCCTACCTATGCCAGCTGAGCTCGCTCTACATGTCGTCCAGATTTCGAGGGTATCCGTTTCGGGCTTGCTTAAACATAAACACTGACGTTCAGGAGAGAGTCAAAGCAGCTTATTAAGAATCTGCCCCCCAACCCCCCAATGGATTGCCATGGGGCAAAAAGACTTGGCAACCTTTTCTGTTGGTCGATCTTAAAGGAAAAACCTCTCAAAAACAAGAAAATTGGAAGCAACAGGGAAAAAGCGGGATGTCTGGATGACTCACAGCTCATTGAATCAAGGAATGCCATGTGTGAGCCAAGGTCACTAGTAATGATCTTAGTCAGAACATCAATTCCAGTGACCTTACCAATCCACCCATCAACATCAAGGCGCCTGCTGAAGCCCCAAAAAGATCCTATCCCTGCGAGTCGTCGCAACGTCATCACGACAACGCAGGCAGAGTATAGTAGAAACATACGCAGAGACGCATTCCGGCGTCTCTGATGCAACCAGTTTCTATGCAACTGCTCAGCAAAGGACAGCCACGGGATTACAAGACATTGGATCATAGGTTCACACTGAGAAACTGTGAAGTTGAGTTGCGAGCTGAAATGCGGCTGCACCTTAGCACCTCCGAGCTCAAGCCCTTCGCAGTTCTTCACGACTCAGGGTGTTGCTTGATCAATGGGGGGTGAAATCAATACTCCATTCAGGGCCCCCAGTTTTAACCGTGGGCAACCTTTCCCATTTGGACAAATCATCTTCTTAGTGGCTTGCCCCAATGGACATCCCATGTCAAGCACCTGTTGATATCAACCCCCCCATATTTGTGCGGTTTTGGCTCAAAGTGTCTCAAAAGCCAACCTGCGCACGACAGCTTCGGGCTCACACAGCTGTACTCGAAGACATCGTTGCACGGGCACATCCTGGCGCTGAGCTGCTCAAAGCAAGTCATCCGGTAATCAAACAGTCAAGCTGCTAAAAGCTTGACATGTGTCCATGGGTAACTTTCCAACATTGTTTTGCAGGGATTCCTGTTAGAAGAAAACCGCAACACTCTGAAAACTGCTGGTGGTTGAAACAAACAATGCTTGAACAGAACCGCGAGTATACCATTTGCCACCTAAGACATTGCGTGTCATCATGTCGCCAAGCTCGCACACCCAGACCCCCAGTGGATGTCCATGCTAAAAGAGTGGCACTCTTCTTTTGTTCATCGAGTTTAGAGGAACACCTTCTGAAAAAAGAAAGCAACCCACTGGCAGTGTGACGAGGAGATGCTGGCGCGCAGTCAAGCAACAGTGCTCCTTGCAAAAAATGTGAATCCTTCGTAAAGTTGGTGACCGTGCCTCATGTCGTCCACCTTAAGCCTTACGTCTGCAGATAAAAGGGAATACTAAACGTTGTTCACATAGTTGCCTAGGTCCTCCAGTAGAGAGGTTAGAATAAGGGTACCCTTTTTCTGTACTCTATTTTAGTAGGGGAACCCTCCCCAAAAACAAGGTAAAAGGGCGCTATGGGGGGACCTAGTTGGGTACTAAGTAGGTCATTATGTCATAAGATGCCAGGGAAAGAACCCCCCCCCCAGTGGTCTTGTTACAGCTCTGCAATTTAATATGGACCCCCAGACAGATCCCATTTGTAGAGGATCAAAGGGCTTGGTTGCAGCATTTTACAAGAAATGGCCCCACAACAACCTAAATCAGCTGTTTTCCTGCAGAATTTCCTGCCACCCAAGCCTTTGAGAGGCTCTTTGGAAGAGTTGGACTCCCGGCGGCTCTCTTGAGTGGCTTACTTGACACAGCTAAACAAGGTTGTTGCTTGTGGAATCCAGGGGTGTCCAAATTTGCCAAAGGCGCAGTAGGCGTATTGCTTAGACGGAACGGGAGTTGGCGAAGTGCTCAGCGAACCGGTGAACCATTTCCAGCTCGCCTCCCTAACCTTGGTACAGGCAACTTGCCATTCATTCGCCAGCCTCAGGCCCGATTCTGTTCGAGCCCGCTTACATTCCTGTGACCCAGAGGTTTTCCCTAAGGTTGCAATGTACTGTTTGGACAGTTTCGAAGGCGTGGAAACAAAGGGAATGGAGGAACCCCTGATAAGGAGAACATCAAGATGAACAAAAACTGAGCAAGCAGCTCTGAGAAAAAGAACAAGGATGCAGGAAACGTGTTGCTCCTTAGTCGGTCATATCAACGCAAGTATGTCATGGTCCAAGCTTCAATTACAGGATCTAGACACCACTAACCCCCCAAAAAAGGTGCTTCTGTGTTTCTGCAAATTAGCTGGCTGCCCTTTGGCCTTTCACGTCTTTGGCCATCCAAAAACCATATCATATCATGAGGGATGTTGAGCAACTTTAGTACCTGCGATCCTTTCACTGGGCTGTCAGAACTGATCCCCTGCTAAGAGTTTTGGAAAAGGTTTGGTGGTTTAGTGGCAACTACCACTAAACTCTAAAAGCCTAAAAGCCCAAGGGCACAGGTGTGAAGAGCCAAGAGGCGATCCAGCCCTTTAAAATGCCACGTCTTAAATCTTGACGTATCATACAACTCAACTGCTAAATGAATCATGGCAATTCCCCTCGTGGGCGAGGTCACAGACCCTCATTGTCTGTTGCGACTATGATATGACCATGTCAACATGAAGCAAAATCAGTAACCAAACATGATTCACGTGAAAGCCGTGACATGCTTTTTGATTGTCAGGACCGGGTTGATTCCATTTCGATTCTCATCAGACCCTCCACCGCTCTCGACGGCCATTTGGGGGCCCGCGCGTCGTCTCGCTCTGGCAGGACTGTTGAAAGGGCAGCTCCCAATTGGGCTCACCTCGCTTTCTCGAACGGCAGCCCCCGTGATGCTGAATACGAGTCATTGCCACTGAGGCCTACGGTCATGGTTCTCATAGGAATCATACTGGTTCAGGATCCAAACCTACCAGGTGGATGACCATCCCTGGCAAAACCCCAAGTAAAGGAATTTTCACCAGGGCACACCCATGGCTACAGCGGGGCGTCTTGTACTTCACGGCACATTTCGGCTCACACTTCAGTTTTAGGGTGTTATTTTTTCTGTAGTCGACTTTAGTAGGGGAACCCTCCCCCAAAAAAGGGTAAAAGGGCTCCACAGGCATGGTTGCTCAAGTTGCCTCAAGTCAGGTCACGTACGCACACCATATCCTAGTATTCAACGGAAACACATCCCCACTGGAAGACCACTACAATGGACATAGATATAATCCTTTTGAAGGACCTTGTGGATTGCATCTGATCAGCTCAGTTTGTGTAGTCAAAGGGGCCTATTGTTTTCCCCAAAGTCAAACCCTCATTGGGAATATGGGTGCGCTTGAAAGATGCCTATGGAGCCCAACAATTCTAGTGCAACGGACCACCATCTTTTCAAAGGAGGTGTCTCAACTCAACGCACTGGCTGGACGTTTTCTATCCCCGAGCTTCTCATCGTTTTTTTTTTTTTTTTAATCACACCCGAACAGGCTTGAACCTTGGAGCCGGCCAACCACATGGCCATGGGTCAAAACCCAAATCGTGCCCCCAGTGAACATCCCAATCCCAACTAAAATAGACTAAAATGGGTGGTAGCACCTGCCGCAAAATGGTACCATTGGTTTTGACCCACAGCCATATATGTGAAGACCGTCAATTCTGAAGGCCTCACTATTTTGAGGTCTTCGGCACCCTGAACTTGTGGAGTGGTCGATCAAATCAAATCGAAAAGTTGCCAAGAAGAAGCCCGGTGTGGCCCAAATGACCCACAAATTAAAGGGTCAACCGTTTGGGGCCATAACTAAAAATGGAGCCGACATGGAAGACCAAGAGGTCAACAGGTTGGCGGCAGTGAAAGCTGAGGCATGCCGACTCCGCCGCTTTTTTTTTGGCGGAGATGTAGCGACTACCACCATGTCCCTCCCACATCCACAGACGACTGGAGATTCTGACCACACATGTTCTTTGTGTATTCCGGGGATCTTGTTTATTGACTACCCCATTTTCTAGGTCGATTTGAGTAAGACATTCTGAAACGGGGCCCCCGGCCATCCGTGCGATACTGCACGCTGTAGCAGTCCTGCCCAAGAGTTGCTGAAACACAAAATGGTCGCCTTGCACAGCATGCAGAAGGATTATTGGAAACCCATCACAAGGGGCACAGTCTCGTGAGGAACTTCTGATGTCATTATGATACATCCGCCTTATACATTTCCACCCACGGCTCAGATTTCACACTGAACCAAAAGGCGTCTGACCTGTCTTGGGCCACGAAATCAGTGGCGAGCACTACAGGATTTGCAGATGGTGCCTTCATTTCTTGTCACATGTGCCTGAGGCAGTCTTTGCTCTGACCCATGTGGGGACATGATGGGAGCTCCCAAACATGCAAGTGCGGTTGCCTGTCCAGTCCCCAACAATTCTCTTCAGAGATCCTGCTCAGATTGCCCAAGACGCCGGGAAGCATCGGCGGTTGCCCTGGGAACGAAACATATGCAACTCCGCCCGGCGTTTCTTTTTTTTGCAAGCGTTCCTTTGAAACTTGCTCAGATTTACGTATGATCACACCATTCTTGTCCAGCCACCAATAATTTTGTCTATCGCCCCCACCCCGTTCAGAGGGGCAAGGGACCATTTTCTGGGGTTTGGCACCTAAAAGTGTAAGATTACATTGTCTCCGGGGGACGTGCCCAATGTAAGAGTACATGTTGGACGCTGGTAGAATTATCAGTAAGGTACCTCGCACGTAACCAAGTTCCAACTTCATGAACTTGCCCCACTTCAAAAGCCTCTGCGCATGCGCCACATCTGCCCCTCCAGCATCATCAGCTTACAGTGTGCGACTCCCCCAACTTTTGTTAGAGGGAGGGGTGAGAAAAAGTAACTTTCGACGTGCCCAGGTGTCAAATTACATTTTAACCCCCCTTCCCCTTCACCCCCAAAAAAACGAACATAACCCGGATATACACACCTGGGGCGGTCCCCTTACATTTTTTTTTTTTTTTTTGGGGGGGGGGGGGCGGGAATGCAAATAACATTTTCAGAAGTCCCCCCCTTTTCGGGCCCTAAGAGGGGTGCGAATTGTCTATCTAGGAAAAAAATAGAGACCCCACAAACAAAAAAAACAAACAACTAAAAAAACTTAAAGGCCAACGTAAAAAGGATAAAGGTACCAACTCAAAAACCATATGCACCAAAGCACGGGCCAACGTAAAAAGGATAAAGGTACAAACTCAAAAACCATATGCACCAAAGCACGGGCCAACGTAAAAAGGATAAAGGTACCAACTCAAAAACCATATGCACCAAAGCACGGGCCAACGTAAAAAGGATAAAGGTACCAACTCAGAAACCATATGCACCAAAGCACGGGCCAACGTAAAAAGGATAAAGGTACCAACTCAAAAACCATATGCACCAAAGCACGACAATTCGACAGTCCTGCTCGCCATCTTTGCAGACCAAAGGACAAGGGTCCACCTTGAGGTTACACCAGGAGTTGCCTCACTCGCGCAAGCCCCGGCCCAGTGGACTACACTCGCCATGGGAACGTTCCCACCACTTGGTTTGGACTCACAAAGTTGCTGCTGCGATAGGTAGGGAATGTGGGAACGACCCCTATAAATCATCCCCTATGGTTTCCTTTCAGAAAAACCCCTGGTTCATTCCACCCTACCTATCGCACCAGCAAGCAAAGTTGAACGCGTGGCAAGGGTCTGGCACACCACCAACCAAAGCATCCGCGAACCCTTCCGCTTCCTTCCGACTGCTGTACATGTTTGTTTTTTCTTTCATCCTTTGCATCTGCTTCCTGCGGGACATGCGTTTCAAGCTTTGTAGCAAAATCAACAAACATGACACTTCCCGAGCGGCCGCGTAGCAAGCTCTTGCCACTTTGTGTCTGCTGCTCAGCTATTGGCTTTCGTCGGGGCTGGACACTGGCAGTGCTGAATGCCACAAAGCTTCCCGAATAATATGGGCAAAAAAAGGCACTCAAGTGGATGTCGGAATTCAAGAAGCTGGAACACAGGAGCCAAGCCCCGTGCCTGGGAAGCGGTCTTCCGACGCTTGCGTGCAGCCCAAGAAACACAAAAGCGAGATCTTGCGGGGTCTTGGGAACAAGAGGCCAATTACTAAACGGCCACAACTGAGTTGGGTCTTCGCAACTGCACTCTCCACCCCATCCACTCTCAGCTCCATCCAAGGCCCAAGCCCCACTCGTCCGTGCACTTGTGCTCATACCTCGGCGCGTGCCGCGCGCGTAGCACTTTGGCGATCGGAATCTCGAGACCCGGGTTCGTCACAAACCCGGATAGGTATTGAGTGCATAAAGGGTCTCACACCGTCATTGCTATGAAACATGGCCGAACCTTCACCAACATGACTGGGGTGGGTCGGGCAAACCCCCGCGATTGACCCAATATGTCGTTTGCTTTGTGCATGCTCAAACTCCTTATGCGCGTCACAGTTCCCTCGATACGTAGGTACCTTTAGTCCGTCCCGACCAAACCTCCATGCCGAACAAACCGTAGTGGAGAGGTCTATCGACGCTGACCAATATCATGGGGGGGGTATTGCTTGTCTGCATGTCATCTTTCGGGCTCGTTTCAAAACAGGGAACGCTGGAGTGCCAACCCCAACCCCCCTTCCAGGGCTTATCAGTGGAGAGTGAGAAGGAGGAGCATGAGACGCAAACCAAACGGGAACCCATTCTGGGGGAAATGCGTATTTCGAGAGCAGAAGGAACCTCGAGGCAGAACATAAGGGCTGGTCCTATCCTATCGCTGTTCTATTGCTGGGGATAAATGCGACATCACATGGCAGTTACTCTTCTGAGGAGTCCGTAGCAGGGCCGCGGACATGCGTTACACCCCAAAACGCCAACTGGCACCTTGCAACCAGCAGTTCTCGATTGGCTCCTAGCAGTTCCATGAACTATATGGCCTCTTTTGGCAGTTGATTTTGGACTAGGCTCTCCTCACATCTCCTGCTGAGAGGTTATCTGTTCGTGGTGTAGTGGGAACTACCACTAAACCCGTAAACTGCAAACCTAAGGGGACAGCTAGGAAGCGCCAAGTTTTGGTTGTTGATTCGGAAGAGAAACCTCTCAAAGGACAACAGGGCACCACTGGAGGGTGAGTCAAAGAAGCCCACGGATGGTAGCTGGCAGGCCTTTTCTTGGTGGTTCCATGTTGAGAGTGAGTCAGTCGGGCGTAGCATGGAAACTGGGCAACCTGTGAATGTCCACTTCCGGCAAGTGCCAGGCTCCGAACATAGACCCATGAGATGAATTAGAGTCTCAGGGGGCTGCATGGGCTGCCAATCCAAGGTGAAGACTTTTGGCCAACCTATCCTGGTTGCAAGCCGCAGTCTTACCTGGCGTGGCCCTGTTTCCCATTCTGCCAGTCTCCCACAAACAGCGACAAAAACAAAACCCGGCCGCCGGCCGCCCACCGACCTCCCCAGCGCACCAAACACCCAAGAAATGCGGATTCAGGGAGTCCTTACATCCTCTGCGCACATTTACGTGCGTCTGCACGCATGGCAATCAAGTACCCAGCACCAGCCGCACTTTCGTCAATTTCAATCCTTGAAAAATGCCAACCGCCGGATGTTGAATGGAAGACCCGGACAACTTGAAGGCGAGTTTCATCCGCTTTGGGTTTGCTTCGCCGATCCTTTTCTTGATAGTCCTTTGCAGCTCAGCTCAGTGTTTGCGGAGGACCCTCCAAGAAGTTTACAGGGGGTTGTTCTAAACAAACTATCTCCGGGGCGTATTTGGGCTGTCCGGATCAATCTGAAGTTAAGACCATTCGAACCCAGACCCCCAGTGCATGACCCGCTGAACAAAACAAGGAAACGTGGCCATGGGACAAAACCCCGGCCCTTTTGTTGACATAGATAATGCTAGAGTCGCCCCCCCACCTCAGAAACAAAGAAAAGGACGACTTATGAGCAGCCCACTGGGGGACTGCTGACTGACATCCAAAACGCCCGGAATGTTGCTAGGTCCTCCAGTAGAGAGGCTAGAATAAGGGTATAAACTGTTTGCTGCCTATTTCAGTAGGGGGTTCCCAATTAAAGACACGGGTGAAAAAGGGCACCAATTGCTGGGGGGCCTTTCTGTTTGGCGCGTCGGACCGGAGGACCGGATGCATTTCTGGGCCTCCGGCTGCGAATCGCAGGGGCACCCGGTCTCGACGGGAGCACAGAACTCCTCGCCCTCGGACGAGTTCGTCGGGTAGGATGACGTGAGACGGCTCTTCCCGAGAAAAGGCCATGGCATTCCGCTTCTGTGACGATGGCCTTTGGATTGTGTTTTTGTTGGACGGTTTAACGGGGTCCAAGTAAATTTCCCCGGGTTCAACTACCTCAGGATGACGTTGGAGAGGCACAAAGGCGTCCTTCGGTACCTTGTGGCTGCGCTTCAAGGGAAAGCGATTACCCACAAGGAGAAAAGGGAGCTGGGCGATTGTTTTCTGGGATTACTCTTGGACCTTCAGGGGGAAGCTTGCTCCTTTTCCTCTCGTTGGCGCTGGCTTGAGGCATTTAAAAGAGAGGGGAACCGGAGGTCTGGCCGCGGTCTGTGCGGGTCGAGTGCCCTACAAAGATTCCCAACACGAGGTCATTGCCGCAACTCCGGTGACTGAGACGAGGTGTTGTTTTCTCCCGGCGCTTTTTGGTGCAGAAGGGATTCCCTTCACTTCTCTGGACAACTTCCTGGAAGGGGTGACTCACCAACGGCTGACTGGCCTGGATGGCCATTCTCCCAAGTGTACGTGGTGGATTCGCCCAAACAAGTGGGCAGCTGCTTGCGTAGGGATCCAAGTGCCCAGTGACTCGTTCGGAGAAAAGTTGGAACTGTTTGAGGCTCACCATGTTGAACCCAAAGCAGAACCAAGAAGATGCCACCCAAAAAGGCTGCGCCAGACCACTCCAGCTCTCACTTCCTGAGTGGATTGGCAAACAAAAAGGTCCAATGTTGTGTTTGCCACTAAAATGGTCCTCCCAAAAAGTATAACTAGGTCCTCCAGTAACTGGAGGTGAGAATAAGGGCACCCTTTTTTTCTGTGGTCTATTTTAGTAGGGGAACCCTCCCAACCAAAAAAGCTGGTAAACGGGCACCTAGCTGGGGGACCTAGACAAAGTCCAAGAACTCAGGGAGTGAGAGCTGATCTGAACACAAACCGCATAGCGCTTTCAGCTGAGGAATACAAAATGGGCGCTGCCCCTCAACACTGGGATTAGCGTGGTTCCTTTTGCGAATTGCTGGCCTCTGAACAGGTAAAGGTCATACCAAAGAGCAACTAAGGATTTGGCTGACTTCCCTGCTAGCGGCCAAACTTAGGCAAATAATCAGATACAACATATTATCGTACACCAATTGGACCAATGACGGAAATGACAGATCGAACTTACGACCGATGTCCACTCACAAGTGCAGAATACTTTTCTGAGAGGTCCCTGCACGTCACCAGTACCGTGCGGTGCTGGCAACACACCGGTTGTTTGTCAAAGCGTGGATCCAAAGACAAGACGGAAATTCCATATACTCTGGACCCCCCGCCGTTGCACTCCTTTTCGAACCAAACATAGAACAAATCCAGGATACTTAGCATCCATTGTTGCGGCAGAGGCACATTTTGCGACCAGTCCACCTCGCCATTCCTCAGGCAAAGAGCGCGAAGAATATACAAAAGCTCCGAATTGAACAAACCATGTGCCCCCCCGCCGTGGCACGCCTTTTACGAGACATCCCAAGCGACATCCCCTCCAATCTATATATATATAATAAATACAAACACCCAACTTCCCAGAAACCATTCTGTTTGGCAAGAATTTGCGTGGGACAATTACTACAAACCCACAAACTGGGCCTGGGTAAGCTTGGCTTGCCAGGGTGAGGTCATCATAAATTGACCATATGGCCGTGGGTCAAACTCCTGTACCCCCAGTGAACATCCCAATCCCCACTAAAATAGACCAAAATGGGTGGTGCACCTACCCCAAAATGGTACCATTGGTTTTGACCCACAGCCATATATTTGTTCTCTATCCGCTGCCTGCCTTCCAAGGCCACTTCCTGCCTGGCTGGATGCTTCGGATCGGAAGGCCGGATTTAAAGCTAACCGCCCCGGGCGGGGAACGAAGCAAATGAGACCGATTTATTGACACTCAAAGTCAACACGAACTCAGCTGCCCAAAGGACCAAGAAATAAAAGGTTAACATTTGGGCATCTCTACTAAACAATGATCAAAATTGGACAACCAAAAGGTAAAACAGCTTTGAGCAATTGAGCAAACCAGTTTGCTGGAAACCACTAAGTCGCCACAACACCAAACATGCTGGCAAAGACTGCTGTCCCACTAACAGTGGCTAAATCAAACTTACGAGGTGCAAAGGCGCTTTGTCCAAGAGCAATAAAGAACAACATGGATCTCCATGCTAAGTATAAAAAAAAACTATAGCGAGCTCATGTTTACACCCATGGGATGTAAAATGAGCTCATCGACTGATGGAGCCTGCCAAGCTTCGAGTCAAAGACTCGCCTGCTGCAGTAGGTCTGAGTGCCTAGGTGAGACGAGGCTTCAGGTGCATTGAGCTTCCCATTTCGTTTGGCTAGGTCCTGCAGTAGAGAGGTTAGAAGAAGGGTACCCGATTTTTTTGTCTGTCGTCTATTTAGTAGAACCCTCCCCAAAAAAGGGTTAAAAAGGGCACTACTGGGGGAGCTAGCGGGTATGGACATTCAGGCAGCCTCTGTCTGAAAACAAGGCCTCCTCTCCATGTCTGAATAATTCTATAGAACCTGACCTGAGAATTGGATCCCCAAGTCAAAAATGTACATCATTTCTAGCTTGTTTCACCCCTGGATTGGTGCGCTCGCCATACAACTGGCAGATTCATGACCTCTCAAGGGAACTTCAAAACGGAACATACCTGACTCCCCACAAGACCTCAGCAAGGCTTGCCCAATGCGGGACCGAATGACATCGCATTGCGAACGCCGAAAATGCCAGTCAGCCCTTTCTTCAACCCCGCCAACCTCGAGGATGTTGTATGACCACCCAATTAGTGGGATCGGACAAGGACCAAACTGAAACCAAGGGGGTTGGGTAAATCCCTGGCCTGGCTTGAAAAATGCAAGGTGCTGTTGCAGTAGACCGGGCAGTCGCCCCAATCCTTGACCCAGCAGTAGGCGTAGAACTCATCCTGACGGAAGATCGGCACATGGGCAAATCCTTTGAGGGGCCCGTGTCAATAGGTTTCAGTTTGAGTCCCCAACTTTGAGAAAGACTTTCCTTGACGGAAATTCCACGATCCCTCATACAATAACATGTACCCTTACCCATATCATACGAAAGGAAACTCAAGTTCAACTGGAACAACCCGTGTTTAGATCATCCAAAAGAGGACATAGGATCCCGGACGGAGGGCACAATGGGAGGTTCCGTCGAGCCCAGTGACACTTCGCAGGTTGAAAGCTCGCAAAAGGGATCCCTAACTGTGACAGGCCTTCCTAGCGGTCCGCTGCAAGGGGGTAGATCGTGTTATCAGGTTCCCAACGATTTGACCATGGGGATTGTCTCTCCGAAACCTACCACTCGCACAGCTGTTTCCAGTGCGATGGGTTCAAGCACATTCTCAGGACCCCGAAAGCCTCTCAGGTTCTTTCCCTGCGAGGGGGGGGGGGGGGGTTCGGTATCCCTGGCCATGCCAAGTTTTCACGCCAAACGGTTCAGGCCCAAACACGCAAGAGGCTTTGGCCGGGACTTCTTCCCACAAGCATGTTGCTGTTGTTTTTTTGTCAGGGACCTCTAATTGCCTAGTTACCCTCCTGTCCACTGACATGGAAACAACCAGAGGGCCATTTTAAAGGAATCGTCTTTCAGGACCCCGCAGTCAGGTTCCATGTTAGTGAACAAGAGGTGGCTGGTCATAACTGCATTTTCCGCAAACCCAGGGATAAAATCACAAGATATCACAATCAAAGTTGGCGTTTGCTCGGCAAAAACTCTAGTTGTTTGCTCGAGAAAACTCATTCCTGTTGAAGAAAACGGACATCTCTCATTCGGCGTCTGCCTCCAACTGTCCTCTAGAATAACGTGGAACCCCAACATACATATATATATATATATATTATATATATATATATAATCTAAGCTCCTTTTGGGACAAGGACCGTGTAGGCCGTGTTTCCGCTTCGCGAATATAAGCGTGAAAGAGTTTGGCATGTGACCAAGGCTGCATCTTATCCTTGGGAAAAAGGAATTCCCCTTGGCGCACTGCACTGAGTTGATTACAAGAAAGTCCACACCCGCTACAATGCTCTTGCCAAAACGACCCTAACATCACACAACCCAGGCCCGAAAGTGGGGGTTCCATACAATTAGGAAGCCTCTGCAGGAACTGCTGCGTCCAACAAAAAGAAACAGCGGACGAACGTGGCACATGCAAGCCAATGTCGGGGCCGCTCTTTCCCCGTGAGCGAGCGGTCTAACCTTTCTGTGCAATGGAAAAGCCACTTGGCTCCAAAACTTGGCTGATGTTGCAAGGGGAGCAACAATTTAAATTGTAGCAGTTAAGTGGTTGGATATCAACCACTAAACCACAATAAGCAAAAATGTAAAACATGTTTCCCAACAACAACCATGAAAAGGTCAATTTGGGGCGATTTGGACACACCAAAGGCCAGCCATGAGATGGAGACATAGTTCAAAAGCAATCTCCTTGCACACCACCTCTGTCGCTTCATCGCAGGTGACATCGAACAGGCTCGGGCCTCAGGTTGGAGCAACCGACAATCGCTTGGTCCTCGACAATCGCTTCTATCCAGGACAGTAATTACCAATATGATCGTGTTTTTAAGTCCCCTGATTTCCGAATACTGAATCAGAAGTAGCGAACTGACCAATTGTGCACCAGCTAATGTGCAGCTGCGGGGCCGCTGCCTTTGAACGAATGTTGTTCCGAAGCGAGCATTTTGATGAGGAGAAGGGGAAGCTGGAACTAGACTCAGTTGTTCAGTGACCCTGGAAAAAGGGAACCCTTTTTGGGGAAGACCATTTTTAGTGAGGCAGCCACCAAAAAAAGGAAAAGGGTGCCACTGAACAACTGAGTAGAACCATAGCTTCGCCGGACTCAGGACCCCGGCCAAACAAAAAAGTGTTTGCCTGGTTAGTAGGGACCCCCAAAAAAAGCAAAGCAACAAGGGCTGCGAATTCTGGGGAAGATCAATGGTCCTGGCGCGGGGGGGCAAGATGTGCTCGGGCCAGGCTGTTGCAAGACTCTCCCCCAAGCTGAGGCAAGCCCGGTGCGGCACCATTTCCCCTGTCAGGCCGCGGAAGTGGCGGGAAATGTATCAAGAACCCTGTCCAGCTGTCAACGTCCACTAGGTCCCCCAGTAGAGAGGCTAGACTAAAGGTACCCTTTTTCTGTTAGTTTGTAGTCTATTTTAGTAGGGGAACTCTCCCCAAAAAAAAGGTAAAAGGGCACTACTAGGGGACCTAGTCCATTCTGGGATAACCTTAAATGCAACAACCTCTACCCCCCCTCCCCCGCAAAAAAAAAGAAAAGAAAAAAAACACGGTGAGGACAAACAGACTTTACCCAACGGTCAAAGACCCCATTCGAGATCTTTGGAGGTAGACCTCCCAAAGAAAGCCCTGGCATGGGCGAACCAAAAGGCAGGGGCGCTGCGCCTCGAAATGAAATTGCCACGGGTCCCTCCTCAGGCCAGGCCACAGCCGTTCTCTTTGGGCTCGCAGTACTTGTAGCCTTGGCCTTGCGCCGGTCTCACCGTGTCTTTTTTGTTTTTCCTTCTTGGAGGTTATCATGGCTACCGTCGCATTTGCAAGGGACGCCAAAAGGCAGGCAACCATTTTGGGGGGTTCTCCATTTTGACACATACCCAAGGGAAGGTACTTCGGTCGCCAAATGGACTAGTGATAGCCATACACATCGGCCATACCTGGGAAGGGGGCGTGCCTCAAGCTATTTGCATACAGCAGAACCCCCTGGATTGGTGGATTGGCTAGTCTCCCTGCTCTGGTGCTTGGGGATTCCACAAATATTGCAGTGACCAGCTGTTCCAAAAAAAAACTCAAGGCTAGGTTCTCCAGCAGAGAGGTTAGAATAAGGGTACCCTTCTTTTCTGTAGTCTGTTTTAGTAGGGGAACCCTTCCCCCAAAAAAGGGTAAAAGGGCACCACTGAAAAAAGCTAGAAGGTGCTTGCTGCGGAAGCTAGGAGGGCTTCCCTGGCTCCCTTCTTTGGACTTCCGAGCCCTTCGGGCGCCGGGGACCCTCTCCGCTCCCGAAACAACGGATCCTAATGTCGGGGTTCCGACGGAGGCGGGGAGAACTGCTCCGCTTCAGATAAAGCTTGGAACTTAAGCCACATCCCACAAGGAAACGGTGCCCTGTTTCGCCAATCGCGAGAATCCAGTGCCTTGGAATCAGGAAGGCCAAAATGAACAAAGTCCGTATACTCGTAGGGTTTAGGCAAGCACCTGTTGGACAGCATTTCAACATCAGTGCAAGCAACTCACTTCCAGTCTACAGCTAGTGGGTGCGCAACCCATTCATTGAACTGTCGTTTGTGCCTAGCTCGGCAAAACTCAATTTACTGCTCTCCAGTTGAAAACGTCGGACTTAGGTCTCACAATCATCATCCAGGTTCTTCAAGATTCTTCCTCCAAAAGGGAGATGTGTGCAAGCTTCCGAAACCGACACAGCTTCAGCCCTCCTGAAAACAATAGATCATGCTCTTCACCTCGCGAAGGCGTTCATAACTTTCTTTGTCCATGGGAAGGACCCATTTCTGCAGCCTGGAAACGGCCACACCTACCAAATCCGGATAGGTTTCAGGTCCTCCGGGTTGTTAGGAGCAACGAGCCTGTCATATACGCCATCCAAACTGGATCGCTAAACCCTCACACCTTTTCTTCCCCGTCACGCTGGGATGACCATTCCCAGCTGTGCTTTGACCTTGGCATATGTGGCTATGTCCACATCAAGGTCTTGCAATATGTTTGATCTATATATATATATATGCTGTTCAGCCTATAAAGCTCGCACAACGACAACAGAAGTGTCTCACCTTCTCTGCCCCTGTGTGCTAAAATAGGGGCCTCTACTGGTGGGTGTCCCTTTCTTTTCACTTCAACGCCATCACGAAAAGGGCACCCTCAACAAAAACACATCCACTTTTCATGGCTTAAGTGGGAAGTGAGGCGGGTGCCTTGGTAGGGACCTGGTCTTTATCCATGCGGCAACCTAGTCAGTTTCCGGTATTAAAAAAAAAACAGAGCCTGCGCTGAGGCTTAACACTGTTCCAACGTGTTTAAAATAGATAAAAACAAAACATGTTGCGCCGGAACAGGGCCTAATGTTGCAAGGCTGATCGAACTTCATACCAGGCTTGGTCCAATCAGCTTCGGAGAAAAAAAGAAAAAAACAACACACACACACACACACACACATAATGGTGCCCCTATTGTGACATACCCTGCAGGTTCGAAAAACTAAGGATGGATCCAAGAAAACTGTGAGGAGATGGTTCTGCAATTTGCACCATATGTCCAAAACCTGAAATAAGGGAAAATTCCCCAGTAAATGATCTTTGCCATGGTGAGCTCGAGCTCGCCATACACTACGCAGATGGTTTACTCTACAGCGGTGATTCCGCTGCTGCTCAGCATGTCGCACCAGCAAGTCATGCTGTGAGAACCAAAGCCCAAAGCTACAGACCGGGCCCCCAGCTATCACAGGACACTTCCCACTGCTGGTTGCAAGGGCAGCCTGGCAACCCACCGGTCGTATCTAATGAACATGGAACAGTTCGACGTTTCGGGGGGTCCTGGAAGACCAGAAACCAACAAAGGGACCCCTGTCAGGTCCCATGTTGATTGGTGGGAGGTTAGCTCATATGAGTGAGTATGGTTCCAACGGGACATGTACACCACATTACTATGGGTGGTTTGACCTTTGAACAAAGATCCAAAAACGGACATTCGTCGAAGCTGGGAAAGCATTATTAATTGAATGTTTGTCTGGGTATAGAAACGGTTCCAAGCATTGAGATGGAGAAGCCTCGGGGATGGGGGTCCAGACCCTCGATCATCTACCCCCGCGCCCACAAAAGACACATCAATAGTTTGGCAAAACCCAATCTAGGATTCCAACACTTTACATAACATTCTTCCCCCACCCAAAAAAATAATAAATGCAAGATAAAACAAATGACAACAACGGCAGCTCTTGATATGTCAGGATTGACGTGGCGCAACTCAAAAAGTAGGACTCCAAACATTTACATAACTAACCCCCGAATCCTTTCGGTTGGGCAAGGCTTGTTTGAACAAGTAGACCCTGAGCCGCCACAGAGGTACTCCAAAAGGAGGGTACCCTTCTTCCCACTAACATGGCAACTGACAGGGTCCCTTCAAAAGGAAATTCATCTTCCAGGTACCTCCCCACAGGTGCCATGGTGTTCGAACATCTTCAATCATTCGGAAGTGGCACCCGATCCGATTCCTCTCATGGTGCGTGGGGGTCAGCCAGCACATGTCGGCATTGGGAAAACTGGAGCTGCTGGCTCCCCAAGCTGTTTTTATCCGCAACCTTGAGGAAGCCTAAAGCTTGCCATTTTGGTAGTTGGTTCGGTTCGTATGTCATAAAATGGCCTGTATGAGAGGGTGTTTCCCTCCCACACGAAGAGTACTCTTTCTCTACTGGCGCTGTTTCACAAGCAATCTGGGACTGGAAATGGCACCCTGTTGTTTTCCCTGTGGTCAAAAACCAGCTCGGATCCCAAAGAAATCAAGCAGGGGACCCGATCAGGCCGAGGCAGAACCGGCTGGGGGGGGACCGCCCGAAAAAAAAAATATGCAAAAAAATGAGAAGGCACGATACTTTGGGGAAAAGCCGATGTGGGTTTCTAATGTAAGGTACCTCATTGTTGGCCATAGGCTCTTCCCAAGTGGATCAACTTTATTTTTATGTTTTCAGACAAATAAACAATAAAATGAGCGAGCACGCAGAGGTTGGGGGAGCACGCAAACCTGGAGAAGGCCCGCAAAACCCGGAGAAGGCCCGCAAAATCCGGAGAAGGCCCGGAAAAAAAAATGGCGATGTGCGATGTGAAAATCCGCATTCATGGCTGCTAGTGATGCCTGTGCTGCTGCTGATGCTGGTGATGCCTCTGATGCTGGTGATGCCTCTGAACTGGTGATGCCTGAAAGTATCTAGCCAGAGCCAAGGCTGACAAACAGACATGCCAACCCTTGAGAAGGCGCGCTTATTTGGGGGAACCCGCAAAATCCAGAGGACGCGTGTCCAGACTTCCGAGATGATGAGACCAAAGTGTGTGGGTCCCTTTAAACCGACCCCCCTTGTTGGTTGCCTAAAGAAACACACACAGCGAACTATTGGCGTTTAAGGGACACCTGTCACAAGTTCTAGGTTCTCCAGTAGATAGGTTAGAATAAGGGCACCCTTTTTTCTGTAGTCGATTTTTTAGTAGGAGAGCCCTCCCCCAAAAAAAGAAACGGTAAAAGGGCACCAATTGCTGCGGGGACCTAGAGTCACAAGTCGCGCAAGGCCCGCGCCCGACCTTCCTCTTGAGGCTTGCAGTAGCCCTGGCCCTGGTGGGTGGCATCCCAATTGGGCACCCCTGGCGTGCGCACGGATTTGATGTCTGGTCTTTGCACGAGGCTCAAACATGGATTGGCGATTGCAATTGCTTGGTTGAAACCAGGAACTTCCATTCTAGCGCTGCTGGTTTATACCTCCCTCTTCGATACGCAAGCTGGAAGCTTGTAGCGCTTGCTGCTTTGTGCCTGCTCTCCAGCTTGACATATTGGTCGCTTCAAGTCCTTCAAGACGTTTTTGCTGATGGGGGCTCACAAAACACAAGCGCACAGAAAAGGGAAAACAATCGCAAATCAGACAAAACAAGTGCAAACAAGCTCAAGTTGGAAAAAGTGCTACAAACCTGATTAGCTGTTCTGTTTTGCCAAAGCGCTTCGAGCGATTGTTCTGGAAAGCGATCATTTGTTTGGAGAAAGGAACTGTCTCGAGCAGCAATACTTCCTAGCAAAGTTCATGTGGCAATGAAAGTCCATGGATTGCTCAGTTTAATACTTTGTTTGCTTGATTGTTTTGATTTATGTGTTGTTGTGCAGTTGCTTGTTTCTTGTTGCTTGTTTTGTTATGTTTCGCGTGTGCTCTTGCGTGTGTGCTTGTTTGTTTGTTTGCTTGTTTGCTTGTTTGCTTGTTTGTTTGTTTGTTTGTTTGTTTGTTTGTTTGCTTGCTTGCTTGCTTGCTTGCTTGCTTGCTTGCTTGTTTGTTTGTTTGTTTGTTTGTTTGTTTGTTTGTTTGTTTGTTTGTTTGTTTGTTTGTTTGTTTGTTTGTTTGTTTGTTTGTTTGTTTGTTTGTTTGTTTGTTTGTTTGTTTGTTTGTTTGTTTGTTTGTTTGTTTGTTTGTTTGTTTGGTGGTGTTGTTTGTGTATTTGATTGTTGGTTTGCTTGATTGATTGATTGATTGATTGATTGATCGATTGATGGACTAATTGCGTGTCTGTCTGTCTGTCTGTCTGATTGCTTGGTTGGATGTCTGGTTTGTTTTTGTGCGCTTGCTTGCTTGCTCGCTGGCTCGTTGGCTCGCTTGCTTACTTGCTTTTTGCTTGCTTGCATCTTCGCTTCCTTGCTTGCTTGCTTGCCTGTGAATGATTGATTCGTTATTTGATTGATTGATTGATTGATTGATTGATTGATTGATTGATTGATTGCTTGCTTGCTTGCTTGCTCGATTGATTGATTGATTGATTGATTGATTGATTGATTGATTGATTGATTGATTGATTGATTGATTGATTGATTGATTGAATTGATTGATGTATTGATGTATTGATGTATTGATTGATTGATTGATTGATTGATTCATTGATTGATTGATTGATTGATTGATTGATTGATTGATTGATTGATTGATTGATTGATTGGTCGATTGCTTGCTTGCTTGCTTTTTTTTTTTTGGCTTATGTTTGTGTATGGCTGCTTTCACATTTTGATGTTGCGTTTGTTTATGTTGTCTTCTTGCTTGTTTGTCTGCTTGTTTGCCTGTACGTCTGTCTGCCTTTGTCTGGCTGACTGTCTCTGTCTGCCTGTCTCTGTCTGTGTCCGTGTCTCTCTGTCTGTGTCTCCGTCTGTCCGTCTGTCAGTCTGACTGTCTGACTGACTGACTGACCGTCTGCCTCTGTCTGTCTCTGTCTCTGCCTGCCTGCCTGTCAGTGTGTGTTCGTGGGTTTGTACTTGTGCGTGCTTGCTTGCTTGCTTGTTTGCTTGGGTTGGTTGGTAGGTTGGTTGCTTGAATGGTTGGTTGGTGGGTTGGTTGGTTGGTCAAGTTGTTGGTTTGCTAGCTAGCTAAGTTAGCTAGCTAACTTAGCTAGCTAGCTAGCTTGCTTGCATGTGTTTGTGTGTTTTTGTGGGTGCAAACTTAATAAGCAGGAAACAAGTTCTGCAAAGTTCACAGGTCGATTTCTGGAATCACGCGCGATGTTCGCTCCTAACTCACAAAATTGTTTGTCGAAGTTCACTTGGCTATTCCGCACTAGCAACTGCAAACCCAAGGCGTGTCCAAGGGGGTTGAGTAAACAGTCTGGGGCTCCTCAAGTCTCCTTGGAGGTTCTTGCTCTTCATGAGGATTCAGGGTTCTGATTTGGGTTTTTGCAGGCTTCCTTCGCCGAATCAGATTCCCAGCCCTCGCTCCCGCATTCCCGACTCCCGCCATCCGAGCCGTACACGGTGTCTTGGCAATACCTCGGTTCCGAACCAACGAAGCATGGGTTGGCCGGTGCGATGTTGACAATGGAGTGACGCGCAACTTGGAAAAGAAACTAGAAGGTGCTTCCCCCAAAAGTGAGAACCATCCGCCTTAAAAGAAGGCAACTGCACATCTGTACCAAGGGGTGCGCACAAATTAGGGACCTTGAGAACTTTTGCGAGTGACAGCATGAGCATGGAAGCTGTAAAATGTTGGTATATTGATTTCCTTAGTTTGTTGCAGAAGCAAAACTTCAGAGTTTGTGTACCCAACATGTTGGTTGCTTAACCCTGTTGCTGAACAATTCACAAATCCCAAAAACGGAAAGTCTGGCCTCCACGTTCCAGCACGCTGACATACGCAAATGTTTGCTTGGGGTCGCGGTTTGGGGACAGAAGGGGCGTAACTCATTCATGCTACATGCCAGCATAGATTGCAACAAAAAGCACTTCCTGAGTGGCCCAAAAGAGTGTATATAATACTATATATACACACATGCATGCAATGGTACCTGTGGATTGCTCAGCACCACCGATCACCGCAGGATTGTTCTGGACCCAATACTGATCAGTTCTATACTCTGACCCGCGCCTTTGCATCTACCCCTCATTAGTACGAACCAGTTCCGGATGCGACCTCAATCCCGAGCAGCCACCTACCATGAATCCAATTCTAGATGACTGTAACCAACCGCTTGTTTGGGGGCAAACTCGTGGTTCTAACTTGGGTGGGCGACGCCACTGGAACTTAACATCTCCAATGAAATTTCCCGTGTCCCACTGAAAGGGGGCTTGACTGGGGAGATTCATCAACACTTGCTTGACATTGGGTCATCCAAGGTTCCGTCACTGAGTGTCAGGCACTTCATTGTCTGTGCAGTGCACCATGTCGCCACCCGTGCCACCTTTCTTGCCGTGAGGTGAAAAGGTGCACGGCGGTATGGAGTGGGGCGTCTTTAGGGGGTTGTCTGGAAGGGTCACACAGAAGAAATCCCTCTGAAAGTGTTGGCGTGATTGAATTCACCTGGATCGGCTTTTTGGAAATGCGTCCACCGACCAATTGAGGGGTCCCCATTGGTTCTTCTGCCGTTAAAGGGGTCCAGCTGCATTTGACACGTTGCAAACATTCCGGAACGTGGGCAAGACTAGATGAATGTGTGGCTGTGCGTGCGTGCGTGTGTCTTTGTGTGTTCTGTGTGAAACACCTGATGGCAAAGCTGCCAGGTTTCCTTACAAAGCAGGGGGGAGCCGGAAAAGTATGTGGGCGGCTGCCAACGAAGACCTCACATACTGTTCTTGAAACGTACCTGCTTGAGAGCTGCGTCTGTGCCCCGTCGTGGCCGGCTGGAGGGCTCGCCCACAATAAAGCAAGGCCCCCTTTTAAACTGACGAGACTCATTGAACATCCTAGCAGGATTGGGTGATAAGTGTGTTCCGGCTTGCTTAATGTGCCGTCACTAGGGGCAACTTGGCAGAAAACAGGCGAATCAAAGGAGTATGAGTGTAGCCATCCATGTACAAGGATTGCGTGGGGGTACTCTGCACGGCTTCCATGAAGACAAAATGACAATCGGGCATCAACGAGTCTATCGAATCAAAATGCTCCTAATTACCTTTGGTGCAACTGTCCGAATCGCACCATAAACGGGCGCAGTGTCTCACCTATGTCGGGTGTATGGGTGCGGTAAAAGAGAAGCGAAAGGAAACTCCCGCGTTTTGAGGTCAAATTGCACCGTGATGAATTTTCCTTCTGTGAGCCATGGTGTTCCCTAAATCGAAGTGTCTACCACGGTGTGATGATTATCCTGACGAACCCTAAGGAACTGGTCCTATGAGCATGGCACCTTTCTTACACACATATTCACCCACTCTGTCCGTCTGGCAAAGTTTCTAGGAACTGTTGACTTCGTTCTGCTCTGAGCCGTCATCCGAAGGACACTTGCCGAGACCTGAACGCCCGCCAAACACAGGTTGATTCACGGATTTGTCAGCAACGAAGCCTCGGACGTGAGGGACCAACATGTCCCCAGACTATCATCTGGGTATGATAAGTAGTTGCACCCTATGGCGGACATCATTGACATGAAAAACTAATGTCCAGCAAAGTTTGGTACCACGGTGGCCTTGACCAAGCATGGCCATTTTGGAGAAACACTCGCCTTGGAAGGACCCAAGTCCCCTCTCCATCTGAGGCCACCGCCCGAACCCCAGGAGGTCTGGGCCGGGTGAGAGGTGCTTCGTTTAAAAATCAGAAGCGACAGAAACCAACCCCCAAGCCCATCTAGGTCCTTGAATAGAGAGGTTAGAATAAGGGTACCCCTTTTTTCTGTGGTCTATTTTTAGTAGGGGAACTCTCCGCCGAAAAAGGGTAAAAGGGCACTGCTGGGGGACCTAGCCATGTTTTGGTGGGTGTGGAGAGCTCTTCCTCTAGAAAAAAAAACTGTTCTCGGTAGTGGGCTGAGTACAAAGCGGCAGAGGCGGCAGAGGCCTTTGGGGGATTTTGAGGGCAGAAATTAGGAAGTTTGAAGAGGGGGAATTTAGTGATGCGCTGGAGTGGAATTCTGCAAAGTGGAACTCCCATCCCTACAGTGTTCGAAAATATCGGGGGCAGAATCACAATCTGTAATGCCGATGGTCACCGTGTCGCTTGTAAGTTAACTGCGGTTGAGGGGCTAAAAGGCGTCCAAGCACCGCATACTTAGACGTTTAAATTCAAGTCTTAGCGGTTGTGGGTGTGTGCTCCAAAATTACCTCCCTTTGAGTTGTTGAAACCCTGGAAGACAAACAGCCATTCTGAGGGTGCCCAAAATTGAAAAGTATCCAAAGATCGGGTGATGTGTTCTGCTGCTTATCATATGGCCACGACTCCTCGGCCACACTGTCCGGTTCTCACGATGCAAACCCTCATGATTGCACATGGCTTTTGGACAAGTGCAAGGGCAACCTCGCAAAGTGCATTTGGTTTGCGACACATGGTTGATCGCCCGTAGTTCAAGTGGATGAATTAGTATGACCAACCAAGAAAAGGTTATTTGTTGCTTTTTGGCCACACACATAGCAAGCAAGCAACATATGCCTTGTTGCCGCTTACAGTCAGTAGCGACGGCCATACGCCCTCTTGCTTCATCACTGCCATGGACATGGGTTGTCTATTTTAAAGGATAGAGTACCCATGTCGGCTTTAGGATCTCAGTGATGGGAACTTGACCAGAAGCTGGCCATAAGGGTAGTGGACTGGCGTATTTGTGCTCAAGTCATGCAGTCTGGGATGCGTCTGTTTGAAGCAAGTCCCCCATGAACGAATGTTCGACTTGGGTGAGCCCATCTGGTTGAACCAACATACTTCGCCAAACTAAAATAAGAAATCAAGAAAGAAACCGTCATGACTAGGTCCGCCAGTAGAGAGGTTAGAACAAGGGTACCAACTTTTTGCTGTAGTCTATTTTAGTAGGGGGTTCCCCCTCCCGCAAAAGAAACGGGTGAGAAAGGGCACCAATTGCTGGGGGACCTAGACTAGTAAGCCGTGATTGAAGCGACACCCTCAAAATTATCCTCATGGTGCTTTTTAAGCGGAGACTACCCCGAAACGCATTGTTGAGAGCATCCCCCAAGCAATGAGTCCCTTTCAGGGGAACTGCTCGAAGGGTAGCCAGGCCGTCTGCCGCAAGGGTCACAACCGTATACCTGTCCACTAACCTGGATGAAGCTTATACGAATCGAAGATACACAATCAGAGGTCTACCCGGAAAACTATTTTGAGCTTTCTGTGAAGATGTCCTCACAGAATGACCCCTCTGGGGGCTGGGGGGGACCAACAGTAAAGCAGAAAGTGCTTGCACCAGAATGTGGTGTGGGCTTGGGCAAACAAACGCTGTCCAAAGAGTTCAAAGGTTTTGGAAGTCGAACAAAGCAATCCAGCGGCAATCTAAAAACCAATGGGCAAATCACGCGGACGTCATTATGTTGACTGTTTCTACGTCACAAACTGGTCGGCGGTTTCCCTTTGACATACGTTCCACTGAAATGGGTGAGGTGTGTGTGACCTTCATACCCTTGGTTGTGGCACGCTGAATGAGTGAATTGGCCTGATCAAGTCCAAACTCTTTGTTTGCCACTAAACGGCTTTCTCAAAACATGACTTATCCGGGAATTATTCTCACCGTTCATGTTGCTCTGTAGCCATCTTGGGATTGAGACGGCGGAGAGCTAGGAACACAGAGAGACCCGGCCGAGGATGGGCAAGAACATGCTCAGTAAGACCCAACAACGAGATACAAATTCATCGAATGTTGATGTTGGGTGAATCTCAATATCTAAACATATATATATATATGTAAAATGCTCATTTGGGTGCTTCCCTTTGGAGACGCAAGAAAACCTCCCTGTGGGTCTCTCTCTCCCCAAAACTGTGGTTGTCCTTTGGTTGTCGAAAAAAGAACGCCACCCCAAAAAGGGGTGCATCATCCAAGAAACGAAGAGCCATTTTGATCTTTGCTTGGCTTCCAAGACCCACACAGCCAAGGGCCCCGCGTAGCCCTCGCAGACGAACTGAGCGTCGGATTGCAGCACGACCTTGCATGCCTCAAAGATCTCCTCGTAGCCTCGGGTCACCGAAAGTTGGGAGGGCGAAGTGGGAGGATTGGTCCTTTGGACCCTTTAGACCCCTTCGCGCTTGCCGTTGGAGTTTCCGGTTTCGTTGCTCCGGCAAAGTAAAAAGGGGACCTTGGTGGTCACTTGTGGGTGATGCTGACGCAAACCAACACCTTTTTGCAAGAACCAACATGTGCTTTGTCCAGCTCAAATCCGCGTGACACGGTGTAAATCATGAAATCGTGCGCCCCTAAAATGTTTAAATTAAACAAATCCCCCTGCCTGGTTGTTCAAACAATAGTGGTTCAAACTACGGTGGATGGACGAAATCCTGCACCACCTAAGAAACCCTGAAATGATGACTCCCTGGTCAATTCCAACAAAACTGGTTTCCCATGGTTTCAAAGTGGTGCGAACGGATTTCGTTCATCCGCAGTATGGCAACTACGCCAAGTTGATTCGCCCAACCCCGGAGTACACCAGAAAAGTATCAGATTCTGATCCATATTTCAGGCGTCGCTGGATTTACCCTTCAAGAGTTGCACTTTTCCAGCGGGTTACACCGCAGTTGCCACAGGTCCAATCAGAAACCGGAACTTGAGGGCCCTCTGTAGTCATATGGGTGCGTCGTTCTTTTGGGGACCCCCCCAAACAGAAGGTGGATTTCCTTTTGGTTTTCCTTTACAACCACAAGAAAGGTGTACCCTCAACAAAGACACACCCATATTGTTATCCTTACATAAAACACCTGAACGTTGCCTTGTAAATGGCTGTTTCCCTTTTTCTTGGTGGAAAAAGCCATGTTTCAAATGGCAAAATCTACCTGTTAAGGAGCCCTTGCATACTTTTTCAACTAGAGACCCCCAAAGTGGTGCCTGATTTCTCCAAGTGTGTCCAAGGGCACGGCTCATGATGAGACCGCAGCAGTGCTTCTTGGCCATGCACTCCGGCACGCCTCAATGCCCATCTGTTTGAACTGGCCAGAAGGGTAGTGGACTGGCGCATGTGTGCTCAAGTCATGCAGTCTGGGATGCGTCTGCTTGAATTAAGTTTCCCATGAACAAATGGTGGACTTGGGTGAGCCCATCTGGTTGAACCAACTTCGCCAAGCTAAAATAAGAGATCTCCAAGAAAGAAACTGTCATGACTAGGTCCTCCAGTGGAGAGGATAGAATAAGTTGGTACCAACTTTTCTTTCTTGTCTATTTTAGTAGGGGAACCCTCTCAACCAAAAAAACAAGAGTAAAAGGGCACCTAGCTGTGGGATCTAGTCAACCCTTGGTATGGGCTCGCAAAGAACTTTTTGTTTTTGCAGCCCCCTACTAAAAATGAACCGAACCCAGAAGTCAAGGCTGTCTCTTGGACACGCAAGACTGTTTGCCATACGCGTGGTCCCTATCCCGCGAAAGCACTGGGCTGCTTCCCGTGTCGATACTTTTGGCTCCCCTTTCAGCCAACCCCAATGACAGAAACTGTGACAAGCCCAAAATTCCGAACATTTGACAGTTTCCCCAAATTCCTTTACCCCTCCCACCACATTGGAAGAGGGCAGCACGCCGTTGGGCTTGTTTCCTATCCGCAGTGGACGCTACAGTCAGGAAACTGCTACCACCATTGAGGATTGATTTTTTTCAGGGAAGCCAAAAGGAGAACCACCAAAATTGAAGATCCCCCGTTCCCAGACACGCCTAAAGATCAAGAAATGGTTGGCTCCAGGGCTTTACGGAGCCAACCCAGGTTGCTTAAGCACCAAGGGTCCTACGGGGCTTCTTAGTCGCCTGATGCTAGGAAAGCTCAGCGCAAACGCCGTGGGCCGGACTCAACATAGACCTCGCGGACCACCCCCGGTGTGCCTAAAAGTGCCTAACGGGGTGTTTGGGATTCCCTAAGAAAAACCACAAGGAAACTGATTCAGTTCAGGAGCAGCAAACAGAAACACAAAAACACAAGCACGACACAACTTGGAAGAAAAGGGCAGAGCCCTGGTTTTCCGAATTTCGATTCGGAGGCCCTTGGCGGGCATGGCATCACATCGACTTGGGGATTCGTGTCCACCAACCACTGTTGAGGTTCATTAGCATTCAGTGCCACCTCCTGCCTTAGAATTCATATGAATTCATTATAACATATGTACGTACATATATATATATATACTAAGTACATATATATATATATATTATGCACATACTAATTATATATATATACATAAATACATATATACATAAATACATATATATATATATATATTACATATATATATATATACTGTAAGCAGGAGGAAGTTCGAACAGATGGGCTCAACTCAGGGGGGCCAATCCTAAACTCAGGGCCGGGCCCAGCACATCTTGGCAGACCGTGGGGTCTTGGAAGTTCTCGGACGGCGGTTCGCGTCGAGTTCCCATCGCTTCGAACTTTTCTTTGGTTCGGGTCGAGTCGAGAGCGGGTCGAGTCGAGAGCCCGAACTCAACTGCAATGGGTGGCTCGTCCTTGTGGCCACCCAATAAAAGTTGGTTTGAAAGGACACCAAAAGGAACACCGAGCTTGTTTTGGCGGGGAGACCACCCATTTTAAGACACGCCCATATACAGACAGCACCTCCTTCATTTGGCTTCCCCTGATTGAAGCGGGCGAAATCGCGAGTTGGTCACTTGCAAGAAGTTCCAACATGGCCCGTTGGGGCGGCCCCCCCTTTTGACGTACCTTTCTAGAGAGCTTGGCATGTCCAATAAGGAAGTCTAGAAACGCCCATTCTGCTGCAGAGCGGCACACTACCTGAAATGCGGGAAGGGAATCCCACTCTGACACATGCACTGGGGAACGTTGGCCTACAAGCCCATCCACTAGCATTCAGTTCAGTTCCCCTAACATCCCGCATTCAAGCACCTGGGTTACAATCCCTTCCCAGTGGATCCCGGTTACCCATATGGTAGGTATAGCTTTGTTCATTCGGTTTTAAAGGGCGGTTCTTTTGGTTACCTAGGTACTGGTAGAACATATATTTTTTTTGCTCAACTGTATGATGCAACCCCTCATGGAAGTTTGGAACCAACCCTGAGGGCCTCCACACACATCCCGGATGGAAAACCGAACGGGCCACTGGGCCCCAAGAACAGCATTGTCATGGACACCGTAGCAAAACGAATCGTGCAAGATTCGGGGATCCCTTTTCTAGTCTGCTTTAAAAGGAAACCAAACAGGAAGCCACAATTCGGGGGGTCCCCAAAAGACAAGACAAACTCAAATGCGAAAACGCCATGAGTTCCCTGGTGTCGTGGTTGACATTTCGAGCTCGTCAGAGCCCCGAAATGGGCCGAAACCGCGCCGCAACCCGAACGACTCCAAGATTTGCACCATGCCTGGACCCTGACCCGCTGTCATTGGGTCAAAGGAGTCAATGTGTTAAGCCCAGTGGATGTCAGGGAAACCGTTTGGTAGGTAACCAGCCAACGATTTTCCGTGTGGCTTTTAAAAGGTGGCTCCCTTGCTCACGTACAAAACCAGGTGAATGGAGCACAATTGGCTGTTCAAGCCC
Source organism: Effrenium voratum (assembly GCA_963377175.1). Classification (NCBI taxonomy): domain Eukaryota; class Dinophyceae; order Suessiales; family Symbiodiniaceae; genus Effrenium; species Effrenium voratum. The sequence continues at coordinate 286,347 of CAUJNA010003405.1, read as the reverse complement.
AAAGGAGAATCCAGGTAGAAACATCAAGGACTCACTCGCACTAGAACCCGTTCGACGCCACCAAGCAAAGAAGCGATTGATAGCGTGCACGCGGATGTCTGATATGACCTGAAACCAAACTATAGGGACCCACCATGAGAGTTGCTAAGTTCTACTGAGATACCCTCTCTTCTCCACAATTACGTGTTAGTCTATTGTCCTAATCCACAATCCCCAAAAACTTGGCGCTAAGGGGCGCCAATTCCATACCAAAGAAAGGAAGGATGTGGGCAACTCGTCTGAAATTCAACCGGATGTAGGGATCAATCTGGCTGGAAGCGCCATGTTTTTCTCCCAATCGATGAGTTCCACGTAACTTGCCATCTCGATTGGGGAGATGCCGACCGGGTCTCCAGGCGATCTGGTCCTCCGGAGTTTGCAGCAAATACTCCGGCAAGCATTCATCAAATGCCGACCCGTCGTCCGCCCCCTCGCACTTCGCATCCTGCGGAAACGGAAAGGACGAAAACGCCACCAAACTCCAAAGGGGCCATGGTCGACTTTGTACCAGAACCTTTGCAACACTTTCTGATTTTCGTTCAGTCTTAGTCCCACCATGTTGGTCTTTGGACCATGGCACACATTTGCTGGAAAAAAACGTGGACAACCCTTGTGGTTTCCAGTGTTTTGGCAGCTCTTGCTCGAAAGTCGTGACTTTTCAACAAGTGTAGTATTCGGTCTTCACTCTGGCAGCTCCAGCTTGAAAGTCGCAACTTTTCAGCGCACGTATTCACAAGGTGCATTTTAGCTGCTCCAGCCGTAGCACACAAGGTGCATTTTGACTGCTCTAGTTGGAAAGTCGCAACTGTTCAATACAGGTGTGGTATACGAGGTACACTTTGGAAGGTCCGGCTAGAAAATCGCAACTTTTGCTTGTGCAGTTTTTAGGGCTAGAAAATCACAACTTTTCAGTGCAAATGTAGGTGCAAAAAGTACAGTTTAGCAGCTCCAGGGCAGCTGGTTGCGAATGAGGCGGGTATCGGATGGGCATGGGTTTGGGTAACCGGGTATCGGTTTTGACCCTGCAAATTTATGATTTTGCAATCTTGGTTTGCGCTAACACCTTGGACCTGATATCCGTCTTCATGGCTTTTGCGGGTATCGGTTTGTTTTCCTCAGCATCGGTTTACAGTGTTCCGGGCCTGCAAAGAAAGTTACGGGACGGGCCCTTACACGAAAAGGGGCGCGGGTTCTGTTCCAACCCACATGTTTCTGGCAACACGAAACCTGATCTGACGAGACAAGCAAAAATGACGGAGACACCCTCCAAATCAGAGACAGCCCACACCCCCCGACTTGTCCCAGAGGGGAAGGCAGGGCGGGCTGGAATCCGATCTCAGAGGTGATGACGCCAGTGTCAAAAGCTTTGACACCAAAACAAGCATCTTCATTTCGAGTCCCACATCTATTCCGCTGGTGGAAATTCCAGACGCAAATCCCTCGGTTTCCCCATCGAAACATGCCTGGGGGTTCGGAAGCAGGTCACCTGTCGCGCCACTTGAAATGGAAAAGTCCCCACATGGAACCCAGGGCGCCTGTCAAGAGCTTCCCAAACCCCTTGAAGTTCAATTCGTCCCTTGCCTCCAGCGAAGCCTCAAACGAACAGTCTTGCGGAACTCCTCCCCTTCCCGGAGTTGTTGAGCCTGGGGGCCTCCGCATTTCTATCCTTCGACCCCCTTTCCAATCATAGATGTGAACAGGAGGCTTTCCCAAAGGCCTGTCTTTCAAAACTTTGATCGAGATTGGACGCTTGTATTTGGCTGTGGGTCAAAAATAGGCATGTTGAGAACCCTGGCAAATGGAACCAAGGACTAAAAGCTGCGGTCCCCTGGTGGTTTGATTTTGACCCATCCGCATTTCCTGACATTGTAGAATGTGGGTCCTTTCGCGCCAATACAAGGCATGGGAGCCAGGGTCTGAGGCATGCGCACAGGCATTGCCCATCATGTTCGGCTTGACGCAGTAGGAAGTCTCGAAAGCTCCGCACTTCACCTGGTGAGCGATTTCCCCGCAACATGAAAAAAACAATGGCCTACCAGTTTGGCCTTGTGGGAATTTGAGTTGTCCCCGCATGTCATGCCGGTCATGGTAACCTAGACCCCCGTCCCTAGGCCAAGGCCTTAGTAAGGCCTTGTAGTAAGCTTTGTTTTGGCGCAGCAAGTTCTGGGGCCTTTGTCAGGGGATTCCCGCGGTCCCTGGAGAGACTTGGGATGCAATGTAATGGTCACTTGCCCTCATCCACAAGCATTGCGCATTTGCCAACAGGAGTCTGTGCACTTCTCTAGGGGTCGATTCCCCATTGAATTCAACCATCGGTCTTTTTTAGAAACCAGCCGTTTTCCCTGGGTTTCCCAAGGTTTTCTACAAAGAAGGATGCATCGAAGTGAGGATGGTACCTCTAGCACTTCCATGGATAAACAGAGTAGTCTCCAAAGTGGCTCCATTGGGACATTAAGCCAAGAGAAAATCGAGTAAGAATGGGATCAAAACTGAGTGGTTGCCATGTTCATGGCTTCAGGGATGTCTTGATTTCCCTATGGAGTCCAAGTCCATCCCTACAAACCCTAAGAACATCTGTTGACCCTGGCGCAGGGTGCCTGTCGCATTTCGGGCACGTACATAAGCCAGATTTGGTTCCACCAACCATTTTGAGAAACCCCCCCATGAATAGTTATGCACATGAACTGTGATGCGCGCAAGGGTGATGAGCCCTGTACCCCGCACACTGTACAAGTAACATCTAATCTGACATCTTCAGGAACTCGATCGGTTTTCTCATATTTCCCCCTACCTATGCAAGCCTCTACACTTGAGTCACACATGGTCGAAAAGGAAGGCCCGAAGGTGTTGTCAATTGGAATCATTACTTCTTACACCCTGGCAAGTAACCCAAAACAGTACGAAGACACCAGAGTTGTCAATTCGAGCCGGATGGATGCACATTTGTGTGAATAGCTGCTCTTGTCTCTGCTGGTACTTTAGTACTCCTTAAGCTTACTGCAGGGTTGGAAACGCAAAAGCAGCATCGAAAGCATGTCTTAGAATCTAATGGGATCCAACTTGTTCCCAAAGGAGTGCCCTGGCCTCTCACTGTCTCCTCTTCAGTGTTACGGCCTAAGGGCTCAAGTTGCTAGCCTTCTGATTTGGGGGCGAGCCACACTTCATAAGGAATGCACTCAGAAGGAATGTCTGAACCAGTGAGAAGGCACATCACGCCAGGTACTCAAAAATCTCAGACCTCCGCCCAACGCCAGGTGGGCCACAATCAAAACCTGGTACAAAATGGTGAACCCAGAACCATGTAAAGACTTAGAAAGGCGGCTACCCAGGTTTTGATTGTGGCTCAGGTGCCCCGAATCAAAATTCAAAAGCACCGCTTCCGCCCGACCAGTGGGCCAGGCCTCATCAGGCATGCACGGGCAGCCATCCGACTTGGGCACGCAACGCAACTCGGCCGAGCCCTTGGCCGAGAAGGCGAAGCCGGGATATATATATATATATATATAAATACATATATAAATAGACATATATATATATATATATGTATTCATATCACGCCCCCTGTTGAGAAACTCCTAGATCTCGAACACCACAGCAAACAACCAACGAATTATCTTTAGTCTTGAAATGGACATTTTGTAAGTTGGCCCAATCTTGGTTAGCAACTGGGCGTTCCACCACTGCATATGTTGGTCAACAATCCCCACCAACCAGCAATGCGCGCGGATTTCTGGACAGAGAAGTTTGTAGAGTTTCATGAAGCCTCAGGCCCCCTAAGAGCGTGTGCCATTGCGTCAAGGACCGAAAAAAAGAAAAACGCGCTTGACCCCCGAATTACCCCAAACGAGGTCTTGCGCCCCGTGGCCAGGTGAATGCCCACCAGGAACATAACATATACATATGTACATATGTACATATGTACATATGTACTTATGTACTTCTGTACACATGTACATACATACATACATACATACATACATACATACATACATACATACATACATACATACATACATACATACATACACACACATACATACATACATACATACATACATACATACATACATACATACATACATACATACATACATACATACATACATACATACATACATACATACATACATACATACATACATACATACATACATACATACATACATACATACATACATACATACATACATACATACATACATACATACATACATACATACATACATACATACATACATACATACATACATACATACATACATACATACATACATACATACATACATACATACATACATACATACATACATTACATACATACATACATACATACATACATACATACATACATACATACATACATACATACATACATACATACATACATACATACATACATACATACATACACATACATATACATACATACACATACATACATACATACATACATACATACATACATACATACATACATACATACATACATACATACATACATACATACATACATACATACATACATACATACATACATACATACATACATACATACATACATACATACATACATACATACATACATACATACATACATACATACATACATACATACATACATACATACATACATACATACATACATACATACATACATACATACATACATACATACATACATACATTACATACATACATACATACATACATACATACATACATACATACATACATACATACATACATACATACATACATACATACATACATACATACATACATACATACATACATACATACATACATACATACATACATACATACATACATACATACATACATACATACATACATACATACATACATACATTACATACATACATACATACATACATACATACATACATACATACATACATACATACATACATACATACATACATACATACATACATACATACATACATACATACATACATACATACATACATACATACATACATACATACATACATACATACATACATACATACATACATACATACATACACATACATACATACATACATACATACATACATACATACATACATACATACATACATACATACATACATACATACATACATACATACATACATACATACATACATACATACATACATACATACATACATACATACATACATACATACATACATACATACATACATACATACATACATACATACATACATACATACATACATACATACATACATACATACATACATACATACATACATACATACATACATACATACATACATACATACATACATACATACATACATACATACATACATACATACATACATACATACATACATACATTACATACATACATACATACATACATACATACATACATACATACATACATACATACATACATACATACATACATACATACATACATACATACATACATACATACATACATACATACATACATACATACATACATACATACATACATACATACATACATACATACATACATACATACATACATACATACATACATACATACATACATACATACATACATACATACATACATACATACATACATACATACATACATACATACATACATACATACATACATACATACATACATACATACATACATACATACATACATACATACATACATACATACATACATACATACATACATACATACATACATACATACATACATACATACATACATACATACATACATACATACATACATACATACATACATACATACATACATACATACATACATACATACATACATACATACATACATACATACATACATACATACATACATACATACATACATTACATACATACATACATACATACATACATACATATACATACATACATACATACATACATACATACATACATACATACATACATACATACATACATACATACATACATACATACATACATACATACATACATACATACATACATACATACATACATACATTACATACATACATACATACATACATACATACATACATACATACATACATACATACATACATACATACATACATACATACATACATACATACATACATACATACATACATACATACATACATACATACATACATACATACATACATACATACATACATACATACATACATACATACATACATACATACATACATACATACATACATACATACATACATACATACATACATACATACATACATACATACATACATACATACATACATACATACATACATACATACATACATACATACATACATACATACATACATACATACATACATACATACATACATACATACATACATACATACATACATACATACATACATACATACATACATACATACATACATACATACATACATACATACATACATACATACATTACATACATTACATACATTACATTACATTACATTACATTACATTACATTACAGTACAGTACATTACATTACATTGCATTACATACATACATACTTACATACACACATACACACAATAATATACAATCACACACATACATACATACATTACATACATACATTACATACATTACATACATTACATTACATTACATTGCATTACATTACATTGCATTACATTACATTACATTACATTACATTACAGTACATTACATTACAGTGCATTACATACATACATACCTACATACACACATACATACAATAATATACAATCACATACATACATACATGCCTATTGTCGTATAACTACATATAGACATATATACATATATATATACATCTAGCCTCCTACCCCCGCCCCTCCCCCTGCCATCCCGCCCCTTGTGGAATGGTGGGGGTTGGTTGGAGTTGGTTTGGGGTTGGCTTTCGATTGGCTTGGGCAATCTTGAAGGATTGATCGGGATGGCTGGGGGACGGGTCGCAGGACAAATGGAGAACAGCTCTCAGAGAGCAGTTTGCCTGAAGCCTCGAGCCTTGAGAATCTTGAATCCAATGCTGAAAGCGCTGAAAAATGATGTTTCTGCACGTGAGAGTCCTGAACACCTTGAATCTTGAATCCAGAAGTGTCCAAAGCGCGTTAGCGCGTTTTGCGCTAATGGACAGAACAAATGAACATCTGTTTCGAGAATGAGGAAAAATGTGAACACTCGCAAAGATTGTACAGTTTTGCTTTGTGGTCGGTCTCCAAACTTGGGAGCTCCCAACACGGGCGTTCCTCCGACTTCCCTTTTCGCATTGAAAAGAGTACCCAAGGTGCACATACACACAAATAGCTGTGGGTCAAAATTAGGTGCCCAGAATGGAGCCCTGGCTGGCAAATAGAACCAAGGACTAAAACCTGCGGTCCCCTGGTGGTTTGAGTTTGACCCATACCCGAATATCTTTGAACTGTTCTTAGACTGAGACTAGAAAACGGCGGGCGTCACCCCGGCGACCTCTCCAGTGTAAGAGGGATGCCAATACCCAGCCACTCTCGCAAGCCTTATCTGGAAAACCACAAATGCATGGGTTCCCTTGTTCCCTCAGAACCTCCTGTAGAACCTCCTATACGGTAAAACACACTTGGATGTCAATTGTAGTTATCTCTCTCTCTCTCTCACTTCGGGGTACCGGAGCTTTTGCGTAATTTGTCTTTGACATTCGGTTCAAACCTATGTTTCTTGTCAGGGATGGAAAGGCCTATTGTAAACCCCCATCCGAAGAATTATATGTTTATGTATACATATATATATATATGTATTAATCCAAAATTATACAATTAATAGGTATTTAAGTCACATACAAAAACAGTTTGAACCCAGGCGCCTACTCAAACGGTCACCCAACGTTGCGGAGTTGGATTTTGGGAGCCCGCTTGCACCAAGCAAGGTCCAGTTAATATCTTGGCATTTGTCACAAGGAGGACAAATCATCAGCTTCCCCCTACTCTAACGATTCTTATTGGTGGTTCGGAGGTTCTGGGTGTCCTCTGAAACAAGGTTTCCAAACCACCAATCTAACCAGCCAACGAGCCCCGTATTTTTGATGGGTTTTGAAGGGAAACCAACAGCAAAACCACCATTCTAGGGGTGCCTAAGAAAAGACACACCCATATTCTGTTTTATGCAAACAATTTGTGGGGCAAACCCAACAAAAACGTGTTTGATTCTGGTCCATATGTAGGGAGCCTTAGGTTTGAATCTGGCTCTTCCCCTGGGTCTCCATACCAACATCCCCAAGCTTTGCAAGCCCGGTGTGCCAGAAAAGGCACACACCTTGTTTGGGCAGAACCTCACTGCGTGAAAACCAACACCAAAAGCCAGGCCGAAACAAGGTGAACAACTGGCTGACATGGTGTGTTCTCCATGAGGTCGGTGATATGATCCATCCACTCGCCAAATTTGCAACCCAGGTTCTTGTGAGCCCTTTGCTCGCGCTCTGCGGCATGCGAACAATGGGTCCAAAACAAAGACGGCTACCTGGCTGGAAGTATTGGTACTTCCATCGATTTTATTAATTGCTTCTTTGGGTCAATGACTATCTCCGCTTTTTCTAAACATAGCATGTACATGGTTCATGTGAACCAGTGCTTCAGCCCTTTATTGGTATGCTTGGAACAATCATTGACCAAAGGGAAAATCCCGGGACACATGCTATGGTAGCATGCGCGGAAGCCAAATCGGGGCCCACGCAAAGATCGGCTGGCCAAAGGGGTCCGCCTGTGCCGTGGCGCAAAGTGACCTCGGCATTTCTCAGTTGGACAAACGAACAAGCGGGGATACAAGGGAGCGGGGATATGGGGGGATTCCCTTGGCGCCATTTCCCATATCAAACTCAGTCAAGGTGCATCAAACGGGGGAATCCTCAACCGTATCCCTGGTTCTCCCTGTAACCCTAGTTGGTTTCCCTGACTCCGGCGGATCGGAGCAAGGCTCAGCCTTCGAGCTTTTGGATCGGGCTGCTTCACCTCTGGTGGGTAACTTGAATCAAGCTCTCAGCTTGGTTTGAAGGGAAGCCAAGACTAGGTCCTCCGATAAATCAAGAGCTTAGAATGAGGGTACCAACTTTTTTCTGTAGTCTATTTTAGTAAAGGAAGCCTCCCAACAAAAAAAGTTGGTAAAAGGGCACTACTGAAAAACCTAGAAGCAGAAAAGCAACGTTTTTTGCGGGCGACCCTGGACCCCAAGAGGGCCTCTCAAGCCGCCACTCACTCCTAGCTTGCGCAGGCAAGAGCGTGGCGGAATCGGCATATGAGCAACGTTCAAGGATACTTTCCCCAAGTGGGCATGGGACAATTGGCTGTGGCTCAACAAACCGGCACCAAAATGCAACCCTGGCAAGTGGAAACATGGACCAAAACCTGCGTAACCCCTCCTGTTTAATTTTGAGCCACACCCAATTGGGTGGTCCCGTGGTGCGAATTCTTGGTGGGCGCCGCTTCTCATCCTCCAACTGATACTCGACTACCAGCAATGCTGTGAAAGGACACAGCCCGCTTCGCACCGGCCGATAGATTCAGCTTTCTCTCAATTGGTGGTTGGAGGATTGAACTCTTGTTCCTTTTGAAAACCAACGTCCAAACTACCAAAGCAAACCATCAATTGGGGGGAAGGTGATAGATGGTTTATCCAGAGTTTCATCCATCCCCCCACGTTCCATAACCCTTAACCCCGAGCGGGTTTCCATGGAAAATAAACAACCTGGACCCCCAGCTCCGGATATGTTTTAGTGAAATCTGGACCTCCCAGGTTCTCCGTGTTTCTTCTGGACTTTTAAAAAAGCAGTCTCCGGAAGCTCCTTTTGATTCGCTGAGAAGGACTCAGGAGAACAAAAGCAAAGGCCACCGGGCGGGAGGTCTGGGAGTAAATGCAAAGCAGTGGGGACGGCCCGGCAACGCCCAGACAAGGGGCGCATCCTCGCCGCAGCTTCCTGGAGCGGAGGAAAGTAATGGGAGCGTCAAAAAACATGGGATTCGGACCCCGTTTTGGTTGGTATTTGAAGTTTGAAGGCAGCCCAAAAGGCAAACCAAACATTTTAGAGACCTGTTTTTGAGCCAAAAAACTAAATGGGTCCTAACAATGGGCTTAATTGGACGCTACACACAGGATTGTTCTTTGGTGCAAGCTGGAACCCGCTTCTTGGTGCCCGTGTTAGGGTCTGATAAAGCACCTGCGAAACATTGCGAAACACACGTTTCACCTTGTTGACCAACGGACGCGCAAAGGAACCCAACGTGCTAAGGGAACTTTGACAAGAAGATTGAACAGTGACTTAAGACATGGACTAAAATTGGAGCTTTGGGATGCCCCTCCAAAGCCTGCAATGAGATAGCTCCAACGGTTGCTTGTGGTTGCATTCCATTGGGAAACACCATAGACCCACCTCGGGTTCCGACTAATTATCTCGCCATACAAAACGGGCTCGGGCTTCCAACTACTGGAGTGTCGGAGCATGCTGAGCCATTTGGATGGGGTGAAGGATCATGTTGTTTTAGGCATCAAAAAGCTCATTCCTGAAGATCAAAAGAAACTTAATTCTCAGGGATCAAAACAACATCTTCTCATAGATGTACTACTAAAATGAGAATTGAGAGGATCAAAAAACAACTTATTCCAGCCCAGCCTGTGTGTGTTACCTTTCGCGAAGGCACAGAGAAAGGTATTCAAATACCAAGTAGCTTTTCAGCATCCAGAATCCAGAGCACCATGTCTATCTCTTGCTGGGCTGCCGCTCCTTGCCACTACGAAAAGGCTCGACTTGCTTTTCTGCTGGCAACCAGGCAATGCTGAATCCGCACACATAACTTCAAGCGTTGGAACATATTCCGTTTAGCACAAGGCAAGTCCCGACCTGCCTGATGGTTTCGGCACTGAGAAACAACATATTTATCAGCCCACCCCCTACCCCTTGGCTTCCAAAGGAGATGATGAAGAATTACCATTGAACAACCCAGGCTTAAGAATGCAAAGCGCTTCCATGTTCCCATTCTGATCTACTTGTTCGAGGGGGAAGACAACCACGTGTTTTGGTGACAACGCCTGTCCTGCACCCTGCGTTTTTGGCTGTTTCTGACATTTTACATGTTTAGCCATTTTTGACATTTGGAATCACCGCTCTGCGCAACGCCTCGCGCAATGACCCCGCGCAGCACTGCATCCACGCCTGCCAAATGATAAGCACACCCGCTCACAAGCGCAGCCGCTCAGCGCTGTATCCAAGCCTGCCGAATGATAAGCACACCTGCTCACAAGCGCAGCCGCTCAGCGCTGTATCCAAGCCTGCCGAATAGATAAGGGCCCGAGCAGAGGCCTGCCAAATGATAAGCATCCCCGCACCTGTGACCCCGCTCAGCACGCCTGCCAATTCATAAGCACAAATAGATTGAAACTTGTTTCAGCGGCTGGGCAAGCTCTGCATGTCGGCCTGAGCTGTATGGCGGCCTGATCCATAAAAGCGGTGCGAAAACACGAAGTTTCGTTGTGCTCTCTCTTTCAAAAAAGTGATTTTGCCGAGGCGAAACGCGTGTCAGGTCCAAAACGACAACACCGCCGTGAAGGATTTGAGACATCCGGAACGAGTTTTTTTTTTCCGCAGGCGATGTACGTTTCTTCAAGGCGAATTCACGTTTTGAGGCTTTGGCAGACAGGGTGAGTTGCTAAAAAAACGCAGGGAGCGCTACAGGCGTTGTCACCATGTGTTTGGGTCCTATGTTATAAGTCGACACACACACACACACATACAAACCCTCAGTTTGACAACACACACAGATATTTTGGGTCCACCTATGTCAACACAGACAAACACAAGTTCTTGGGACTGATGACTGATAGCCAGCCGAAGTCTGAGCGAACTCCGAACTCATGCCGCGCCTTCTGTGCATTTGCCGTCCACCGGGCAGGCGGGCATGTACGGGGCTCTGCCTCCCAACCGCTGCTCTTGGGACACTTGGAAGTTTGGACACAGGACAAACCGGTTGATGGGCGATGCTCGGGGTATGAGTTTTAGTTAGGGATTTTCAGGTGGGCTTCCTTTACATGCATGGATGTATGTTCACCACTCTTTTGGGAGGGTGTCCCCCATGTCAAAGCCAACTGGGGTAGATGCAATTTGTTTGACGTGGATTATATCTTTGAGGTTGATTCCATATTTCAGATTGGTTCCATGTTTGGGCTTGATTTCATGGGGTTGAGGTCCCATGTGAATGCACGGTTGCGATTGACGCCATGTTTGAGGTTCATTCCAGCCAGGTTGACTTGTGATCCATCCCATGCTGGGCTGATTCCCTTGTGTCGGGTTGACTTCGCCCAAAAAGGACAGGGGGAGCTTCTGAATCCGGAAAGCATGCCCCCTTCCACATCCATCGATTTATCCACCTGTACAAAAGGGAAAGTTGGGGCCGGGGCAAACCCCCACCCAAGTCATACATGACCTAGGGGAGATGGTTTCAAGAATGAAATCTGTGACACCAAAGCCCATTCCCAAGACGACTGTACACGTATAAAAATGGGTCCCAATGTTTCCCAAAAACCAGTCGTTCGACAAAAGTGCGCATCCTCAGTTGCCCAAGGGACGCAGAATACAAGGTCGACTTAATATAGAGAAACCAAAAGCTTAAAAGGGGTCGAACATGACCCTCAGACTAGATGCCCAAATGGGCGACGAGAACCACCATTCATTATTGTTTTGACGTTCCCCCCGATTTAGATTCATACCCACAGGGTCAAAGGGAGAAAATCAGGCATAGAATGGGGCTCGAACACCTGAAACCTCGAGCTCTTGACCCTGGAAGGGTGCTGCCCCTTGTGTCAACCCAGGGCCTTTCCCAAAAGGCCTTTGGGTCCTTGACATAAGCGATGCTGAACTAAAACCGAAGACTGGCGTTTAAGGACGACCCACATATCGGCGAGTGGTTCAACCAGCATATGCCGTTAGCAAATTTGTTAGCCTGGTGTCCTGGAGGTTAGTCTCAACCCAAGCGATCTGCTCCAGTTCGCAGATCACAGAGGTAGCGGCAGGCCGAGGTCTGCACCATTGGAAGGTGTCTCCGCCGCAATCCCTGCGATCCAGTCGGACACTGCCAAAGACGTCGGTCTGCCAACGTCTCGTCGTCATCGAACACGGAGACTAGCGCTTTCCCCTGTCCGCTTTCCGCCACGCGGCCCAACCCCAGAGGCCCAGGGGTACACAAAAAACAAATATGTTCAGAGTCTGTCCCATATTTGGTCAGTTTTCAAACAAGTTTGAAGGCTCGAACGAAAGTTCCTCTGGTGTAGGAGACCCCAGGTCCAGGTGAGAAAAAAGGCCTAAATGACTACTAACAGAATGGCTGTGTCTTCGAAGCATGCCATATTCTAATTATTTAGGCAGTACCCTGTCCACTAACATGGAAGCCGACTTAGGGGCCGAAGACCATTCTCGTTTGAAATGGACCCTCTGGTTGGTTCCATGTGCTGGTGGACAGGAGGGTAGTTGGTTTAAATGGAAACCAAAACCCTGGAGTTCAAACCATTGAAACAATGGGGTTCATATAAACACCAGTAATTCAGCTAAGGATTGCTAAGGATTGTCATCATCCAAATTGGGTCCTTGCCATTCTGGGGGCTTTGGGAACCCTAGGGAAAAGGCAGCCAAGGTTTCCAGTTGGACACCGGGCCAAGCGATGCGAATCCTTCAGCCCCGCGCAGGGCATGACTCCTGCGTCGCACTCCAGCTTGGGCATGGAACCGTCCTCAGAGAGTGCAAGGAACCAAATGAGCTGATGGCTTTCTTTTCTTGCGGCGGTTTTGGCTTCCCCCTGAAAATTCCATCGAACCCCCCAAAAAGCAGGACACGCTTTGTGGTTTTGGTTACCCTCGTAACTTTCATTGGAGATGGCTTCCGCAGACCCTTCCGCATATTTTGACATGGGCGCTGTTCTCCCATGCGAACACGGTGTTCTTTTCCCGGGACTAACGCTCACCCTGAGCCTGTCGTATTGCCAACACTTTACGGTAGGCTAGCAATGTACCATGGTTGTGGCCGGTTTTCTTGCGTTCAACTGCAACCCAAGACAGATATTTCAGAATCACGGTTTGCTGTTGCCTTAAGGCCCCGTTGTTTCCCAGAAAGGATACCCACAAGCAGTGGCGTTTTTGCCACGTAACTTGACAGCTGGGGAGAGGGACATGTGCACCCACCACGCGCCCAAGCTTGCAGAAGGGCTTCTTCGGGCGTTGCTGAAGGTGTTTGTGTTGCGGGACCCCGGAAGCTTTGTTTTGGGCTGCTTCCAGCTTCGCTTCAAGAAATTGTTTTTCACCATCGCTCTTTGGCGAAGGGTCGGCGGAAAGCTTTCTTTCTTTCCTGCGGCACGGGTGCTTGAAATGAAAGGCAGGCTCCATGGTCCACGCGGATCCTAACAAGTTTCATCCACAAAGCTGGGCTGATCGAAATGGCGGGTCCGATCCCATTAAATATCAGGCAGCTGTTAGGAAAGCACGGCAAAGGGAACGCCTTTCGCGGTAAGCTTGGCAATCCCCCGTTTCCGATTCCTTACCTCTTGAGGGATTTGCATCGTGGGCTCATGGGGGAGGGTACGGGTTACAAAGTCTGTGGAGCTTGTTTGGTGGGGCTGGCTCAGCTTTGCCCAGCCAAAAAATACGTGTGTGGATTCTGGCAGCCATATGGGTCTGTCAAGTGCTATGAACTTGTAGCCTCTTGGAGGAAGGAAAGGGGGCTTGAACTGGACACCGAACTCCCTTTGAGAGGTCCCAGTTGCCTGATTCTCTGTAGGCATTTCGAAACATATCAAAACAGATTTAACGCCTGATTTAAAACATCCTTTTGGCCTCCAGGAAATGGACCCAATTGGCAACCCATTAACAACAGAGTTCAACCCATTAAATCAGTTTGAGTACGTCTACATTCTTTTTGGGCGCCTCAGGCCTAGAGAAAAACATCGATGGCGGAGGCGCAGGCTGTTTTTGCCGACGCCGGCGCCTACGCGAAGCTGTGCGGACGTTTCTCGGGCGCTACTCTTAAGACTCGTCGGATGAACTGATGGTAGATGAAAAAGCGGTGCAAGCTTTTGACCTGGAAGCTTGGTGTTGCCGGCCTCTCTTGGCAGCTATGAGTGGGGCTTTCTGCTTGGCGCGTTGGGCTTCATTTTTCGCTGCAGCCATCTCTGTGCCAGCAGGCAGGGGCGAAGCCGTACGCAGGGCCCTGCATGTGGATGCCTAGGGACGCCTGGCCAGGGGTTGCATCGAAAAATCGGGGTTCGCAAAGTCCCACTGGCAAAACACGCCTACGCGCTTTGATTGAACCGCCCATGCAGACTGGCTACGCAGTTCTCGCCACATACGCCGGGTGTACGCAGCATAAAGAGAGTTTCCCAAGAAACTCTGCTCTTAAAAGGGCACATGTCAATCAAACAACTGTTTTCCCCAATGCTGGGTTCTCACCTCGCCAACTTGAACGAAGCCCCACCCCTCTCCCTCCACTGCATCCAAGCATTCCGAACCCATTCCGAGAAACCCTTTCGGTGGAGCTCATCTGCAAATTCTACAAGATTTCCCATGAACCTCTCAAATGCCCAGTGGCCAGGGTCGGCATCTTTTTTGTTGGTTGGTTGAGTTTAAAGGGAACCCGTTCCAAAAAAAAGTGAAAAAAGGAAGCAGCCCACTGGGCAACTGGGCATAGTGTACGCAGACCCTTTCCGAGGCATTCCGAGGCGCAATGGGGTAGCCAGCTTGAGTGCAGGTCTCTGCTGGGTTTTGCAGCACCACCGGCGTGGTATACTGCGCCTGCAAGGAAGATGCTCTTGCGCCCCCGAAGACCGGAACCGAGGCCCTGCTTAAGTCCCCTGGACGAAACTGAAAAAACCCATCAACTCCACCATGAACTACGAAACACCAGAAACAAAAAAGACAGTCAAAGTCCCAAAAAACACAGGTTATTTGGTTCTGACCCGCTTTTTCCCAGATGTTGGTAGCCAAAGGCAGTGATAGAAGTCCTTTAAAGCCAACAGGACAATCAAACATCTGTAGATGTTGTACAAGCAAATGGAAGCCCAGGATTGGGTGCATCCAACAAAATGATTCTATTGGTGCAACATGCTGAAACACGGGGGTGCGTCAACATTGCCAGTGATGTTCAAGGGCAACCCACAAAAAAAAGAGCAAGATGTTCAAGAGCCAACCGCAAGGGGGCTGTTGGTAAAGGGACACACCATTTGAGCCAGATGTTCAAAGATATGTGGTGAATTGCCCCCTACTCCAAATACCCGTTTCTTTTCAGTTTTTTTGTTTTTGTTTAAACTGGCTTTCCATGGTAAATACCTCCTTTTTTAAGTAGGGGGTACCGTAAACATGTTTCGCCTTTTGGCTCTTGTTTAAAATTCAGTTCAATGCTTCCTGGCAAAAGGAATCCGTGGGGGAAGGTCGGCTTAGCTCAGGAACAGTTCTTCAACAAAAAGCTCCAGCTGGCCGATGTCCTGTCAAACAAAGGATACCCCGTCATTGCCTGATGTGAAGTTCACCCCAACGAATTCGAAGATAAGGACCTGCTAGACTCGGACAGACTCGAGCGACGCTCGATGCGCCGAGCTTTTCCAAGCTGTGAGCTGAGGCAGGGTGAAGCGGCACCACACTGTGGCGTTTTGGTGCAACTCAAGTGTGAGTATACTCCTTCAGATTTGCCAAGCCAACACTGGCTCCATTCCAGCGACATCCTCAAACACTTACTCTTCTGGCAATCAACATAATTACAGCCGCAAGCAATACAGCGCAATACAGCGGGTCTTCCTTTTGGGGCCACCTCGTTGCGCTCCATGTTAATTGCAGGTTACTTTGGTCATCCTGATGAAACCTTATACAAAACGCGCCATCTTGGAAGACCCCTGAGAGGCTCACAGGGCAGCCAGTTTCCTTTGAGTTTTCCAAGTGGGAACCACCAACCAATTTAGACCAGTAACTGGAATCACGTGAAAAGAAAACATCACATTCGGGCGCGTATGTAGTTGTAGTTTACTAGTTGGATTGTGCAACTCTAGTTTGTAAATGGTGTCCCTTGGCTACTGGTTGCCTACCAAAATTCAGCTTCCTTCTAACTGCTGCTTTGGATTGGTGATTAGAAGGTTCGGGGTAGTTTGTTTATTTGCCCCCTACAAAAGCAAGAGATTGGCGACCTCGCACGGCAGGTTGATATCTTCAAGGAGCAGGAGGCGAAGGAGAAGAGATATGCGAGAGGCCGACAGATTCTATTGATGGTGCACAAGCACCTCAGTACGAATATCAAGCACGGTGCCATTTACGATTTCGAGTATTTGTTATCTGTTCAACTCATCGACCTACTAGATGGGATACGGTCATTGCTGGAATGGACAAGGAACAGAATGACAAGACCCTCGAGGCATTGTTCCACAGCCAGATCAGGAAGTACCGCTCCCTCACTCACGACCTAAATGAATATGAACCACCAAACCACCCAACTAGGGGTACCAAAATGGCTTGCCTGAGAGCAACAGGATAGCAGATGCAGGGAAAAAAACATGATCCGGTGCAAGTGATACCTATATAGACCCCCAAAAGGTTGGGCTTGCCTTTGGTTGCCGTTTAAGGCATCCACAAAAAGGGTACCCTCAAAAAAGACGGCCCATTGGGCGTGTCTGTTCTCCCAACAAATCCTCGCTGTCCTTTTGGGTTCCCTTTAAAGCCCTCGCAACACAAACAAGTTGGTGTCTGACGCCGCACGCGGCGGAACCCAACCTTGTACTGCTCCAGGAAGGTGGTGAGACTGGAACACGAGCTGCTCTGTACCAAGCAGCCTCGCTCGTGGCAAGCCGAGATTTGCCTTGGGTGTGCCAAAATGCTGGTTGACTTCTTGGTTTCTCTTTAACTCAACCGAAAAGGGTACGCTTTCACAACACACACACAGACACCCACCCGCACACACACACACACACACACCCTGTTGGGCTTCATGCTGGTCGCCCCAGGCTGCTGTAGTGAGACATCTGCATCATTAATCTTTACCTCTTGCTGCGACCGTGGTGAAAACGATCTGCACGCCATTTGGCCTGTGTTTGTTAAGCCCAACGTGAAGGCACCAACCATTCCAAATTCCTTTTAGTTGCACCCACACTTCAAAGCCCTGTTGGCCATAAGGCATATTTGCAGATTTCTGTGGGATTGTGGATCGCCTCCGAATCCAGCATCACCCCTCCCTTTGGGAAACTCCATCGACCTTCGTGTTTGGGGCAACGAAAGGACTGGCCCCCTTTTCGTGGGTGGATTTAAGGCAAACCAACCAGGCACAAACCAGGCACAAAAACAGGCCCAGCAACAAAACAAAAGGGTAAACAAGGCCACCCGATCAAAAACTAAACAAATTCAATCCCTATAAGTTTGCAATAGGTTTCTTGTGGTTGCTTGAACGGCTGGATACTGGCAGCTCTTGGAAATAGGGGTTTAATGTCCACCAACACTTTTGAGGTGAGCGGTGGTCTAATCCTGGGTTCCACGATGTCATACTGCTACACTTCATGTGTGCCTTCGCGGATCCTTTCGCGGCCTATCGGAAAAAAATAAGAAGAATAAACAAAGCGAGCTTTCGCGGACGGTTGAGTAGGCAACGCGCTGTTTAAATTCGGCCTTTCGCGGCCCTGTGATGCTCCGTTTGTTCCAAAGGGGCAGCAACTTGCAGGACATCTTTTGGAACTTCTTTCATCCGGCTTTTGAACTCTGCCAGGTGGTTCCCTATTGAACTTTATAGACTTGTGCATCTCGGGCAAACAACAAATGTTCACCAGCACTCGATCACAAGTCTTTTCGCGGCCAGGTCTTGTTGCAAGAGTGCAGAAGTGCGTCAGAGGTCCTATTGAGGACCGGACAACTGGTCGAACTACACCTACCCCAGCTTGCGCCCCAGCCAAAGCAGCGTCTTGGTGGATTGATGGAATATAATATATTATATTATGGATTCTGGACATAAACATCTGTATAGGATCAAGTTGTAGTCTACCTGCAAAACACATAAGATGAACTTGTATTTCGTCTATTTCAATCACACATAGGCAAATTGTCTACTGAGTCCACCTGGAATAGATATACGACACTTTTTAAGCCAACACTGAACAGAAGTCCCCGACTGCCGATTCGGTCTCTGAGCTGGTGGCGAAGCAGGTGTCGCCTTTTGATACCAAAAACGTCGGGCTCCAAAAACTGTGTGGGCAACCTCAGCCTCAAGTTGTGCAATCCAATCTCTTTCGGGGATGCTTTTATCGGAAAAATGGATGATGCAAAGGCTTCCCAACAAAAAGCTTCCCGACAACCCCTGCATCGGGGCGTTGCCCAAATCTAGAAAATGTGAGTTGGAACATTGCCAAGATGTATCTCTTAAGCAACCCTGAAAAAGCAATTTGTCAAAACCCAGCCACCCCTCCGCCAGGCAACTTTCCGCTCCCACCATCGGGCAGGCAGCCGACATCGTCTCGGAACCGGGCGAGGCTGTCCCAGTTCAATTGGTGGGGCATCAACTTTGCGAGACTGGGGGTTCGTCCAAATCGAATGGGGTGGGTACGTTTCCAGCCACTCTGAGACAGTGCGTTGGGTTCCGCGATTTGTACAACAGTAATTCGCTAAGCAGGCACAAAACTAGGGATGGCAAAGACACAGTTTGCCTAGTGGCAGCTGGCATACGGAGGTTGAGAGCCTCCGCCAATTGGCATATCCACAGCCTGCGGTTGAAACCAAACAGGTAATAAGTCTTGTTTGCAGTAAAACGCGTGCCGGAATCAACCCTTTGAGGCTGAGCGATCGCCCGTTCAAACCTCCCATCCCGGACGAAATGAGTGACATTGCCCCAAGCACGGCCCCTGGTTTTTGGATGGGAAGTTGGGTGGGGCCCCATTCCTCATCCTCTCAAACTAACAACTGACGATCGCCTTGGGGGTAAGGTAAGCATCATGAATTACTTGCTCCCATCATTCAGAGAAATTGAGGCTTCAACCTGAACCATCTTTCTGTTGGCTGAACATCCCGCGCAACCTGCTCGCTCTAGCCCTGAACATGCGTCAGCAAAAGAAGAGTCTTACATGCGAGAGAACAGAACATGAGTAAAGGTCTACAGAGCGCTCTTTCCAGCATCATAAAACCGGTCCAACCACCCACCACCCGCCCTCGCCCGCCCGCCCGCCCGCCCACCCACCCACCCACCCACCCACCCACTCACCCACACCCACACACACCCACACACACCCACACACACCCACACACAGGGGCGTGCGCTTGCCCAGGGGCTTGTGCTTCATTTTGGGGTGTGTGTCAAACGAAAGTCTTGTGTTTGTTTGTTGAATGAGACGAGAGACCTGCACACCACAACTATTGTGCACAATGGGTCAGCCCGATTGTGTGAGTGGCCAAAGTGCGATTCGAACCCATATCAGTAACTACGGTTTCGCTTGCAAGGGATTCCACCTATCGCAAAGTAGGCAACCATATACACAATATATATATATATATGCATATATGTATTTCAATACATACACATATAAATAATGTAACACACCTAGGTACATGAGTATGCACGGTTTCTCAGTGAAGTGGGCTACAATGCCAGGAGTACCATATGGGTACGCGAGAAGACCGCTCAATACTTCCGGAATAGGACGACCGTTCGCGTCCCCGGCCATATGATCAATCTCCTGCGAGACGCGTTTTTTCGCTGGGAGAAGCGAGACGCGAGGCTCCCGGCATTGCCGCTTTAAACATAGAGCCAAAGGACAACACCTTAAATGAGCCCAACATCCCAAAAGGCCACAAAGCAAAATATATACATGTATATATATATATAATATACATATATGACCACCCCGCTTAGTAAGTGGATCCCGAGTTGAGTGCCCTGAGTGGTTGTATGCAGGGGACATTCTACAGAAAGAGGACTTCTTGACTGGGGGTATTGACCACTTACTAAATGGGGCGGTCATCCAAGTACTTTCCCACCCGACATGGATCGCGACGAAAGAAGGCCTCTTTTTTGGCTCATATGACTTTGACAGGAACACTTCTGTCGGGTTCAGTGGGAGGAGGTGTAGGCAAAGAAATCATAATTTTCTGCCACAGGGAGCATTGTATCGGAGAGGGACCCTTCATTGGGAATCGGGAATACACCCCGGCCGTCAAAGTATTCATTACAGGTGCTTGGCGGCTGTGGCGCAAGTTTGTGCCCCAAAGTCACAAGGTGTGCGGGCTCTAGGTTCTTCACGAATAGGCCAAACCATCCACCTGGTGCGAGTCGGATTCTGTCCACAGCATAGGCTCAATGGGACATCGACTTGGGCAAAAACAAATCAATCGCCGCTGCCATCGTTGCTATAAGCAATAATGCAGTTGATTTTTGTGTGGCTTTGAACCAGGTGAGAATAATCTCAAAACCAAACAATCTATGCTATCGATGAACAACTTACAACAAAGACAGTGGCTTGCCTTGAAGGCACGGTGAATCCGGACATTCCTCAGCCTTGGCGACTTCGGCGACTTGCGCGCGCCGCTCCTCTTGCTTCAAGGGGTACTCCGAATCCGACTGGCGCAGGAATCCAGGAATCTTGGTTGCTGTTGACCCTGCAAAAAGTTTACAGTAACTTTTTGGGGGTGCAGTCAGGAACACCATTATTTCAAAAAAACAGCTAAAGATCCAACCCAATAGCAATCAACAAAGACGAACCTTGGATGGGCCTCCCTGTTTGAGGGCTTCCATATTAAGGGAATCTCTGTGATAGGGCTTCCATACGGGGGAGATTCCCGAAAGTATCACAGAAGTGGGATAACCCCCTGATCCCACAATCCTGCTCTTAAGGGAAGCGACATCGTCTGCAAATTATACCCACCTGACCCCCGAATCAGTGAGCTCGCCAGATTGCGATCATTGTATCTTCTTGCTTGCTCAAGGCGCTGAAAAATATAATATGGTGAGTATGTGTCAAATAGGGCTACGAGAACCCGGGAAATGTGTTCCTTTCGGATTTCCTTTAAACCTAGAACGCATGCCCTCAACAAACATACTATATCATACACAACCGCACACACACACAGACAGTCACACAAACACATCCGTATCAAGGCGTGTTGACCAGAGGGGTTCCCGAGGAAAATGGGCGCCGTGGAAACTGCGGCCTCAGTATCCGCTAGCTTCACGTTTCCACGATGGCTAAAATATCTCAAATGGGGGTAAACCAAGAATGAATGGGCTGTTGAAACGAGCTCCCGCACGTGCGAAGTGAAGCTACCAGCAATCATGCAAGTTGCCCATGGCCATAGGTCTGGGTAGGCGAGACCATTTGAAACCTACTCGAAGCGAACACTGGTCTAGTGCCTGGAAGCGGTTGTGTTGAGTCAGTCCCTTTTCGGAAGTTGCATATGCCCGCGGAGGTTTGGTGGGGAAACCAAAAGAAAACCACCACGTTTGGCGCAGAAAACATGAAAGACCCACTTAGGCCCGTCTCCCACCACCGATGGCAGCACCTGCATCATCAGCAGCAAACCAGGCCGCCTGGGCAGTTAAGTTAGCATCTGGTCTCGTGTTTTGGAAGGCTTGGATTGGCTTAAAAGGAGGCCCAAAGGAAAATCGAGTCGGTTTACAGCTCGCATGTTAAAACACATGAAGCTCAAGGGGGTCCGAGCCTCGATTCGCAAGGAAACCGAAACCGCCATGCCATGCTTGATACCCAACCAATTACAAGTAAACCAAGCAACCAAACCATAGTACATTGCAGCAACATGAGGGCTTCCCTGCTCCGAAACATGGCGGAAAAAGTCATTGGCTTGCAGCCTTCAGCAAGGCAAATGTCATCTATCTGCCTAGGGAACCCACCCCTTCGAGTTTTTTGGTTGCTGGGGGTACTGAAGCCATAGGGGCCAAGGGAGATGCAAATGGAATTGCGGAAGGTGCCATGTGATCCGGAAACTTGATCCGTTGCAATGAAACTTACCATTGAGCACCAAGCAGGAAAATGACGAGAATCGGCCAAGTCGCCTTGGGCAAACGGCAGCTGGGGAAACAAGAAACTGCCTAGAACTTGTCCTTGTCACGTCTTGGTCGTCGGACGGCTTTGCGACTCCGATATCCTGAGCAACTCCTCTTGAGAAAGGAATAGTCAAGAGTTCTGCGAGAGCCCAGCCAAAGAGGTCAATCAAAACATCTTGGACAGCTTCTCAAGAATGTTCAAAAAGATGGACAGCTCTGCCACCGCTGCGTCGAACTTGGCGCAATCTTTCTCGTCAACGGGGTTCTCTGGGGAAAAGGGAAAACACGTAAATGGTTTCCACGACACCGTGTTGGCGGGTGGAAAGGATGGAGATCAATCTTTGGACTTCTGTAACGACTGCATATGTAACCAGTTGCCTCTTTAGGGCCTAGGAATACTGGTGTGTTTTGAGGGTACCCTGTCTATTCAGAGGCAACAGGAAAACCACCGTTTCGGGAGTCTATGCTAACACATCCCCATCAAGGTTCAGCTTTTGGGACAATGACTAAAATGAACCAACACGGAACAAAGCTGGAGCCTGAAAAGGTCGATTCCCGAACTCATGGCTAAATCACGAATAAATAGCGGGGTAAAAAAAAAAAACACTTAATCACTACCGGGAAACCAGGAGTCCAGTTAACTATCCCCTCATATTGTGATTTTTCACTGGGAACTGTCTGGTCATCATTTCGGTGGGGATTTCTGTCCACCAACCACTTGGGAGGGGTTCCCTATGAAAAACAAAACCAAGCAGCCATGGGACAATCCCAAGCACTCTTTATCGTACATTCTAAAGGGGTCCACCGTGCCACCCGGTCCAAATGTTGAAAACAGGGGGCTCAAACCATCTCAAACCCAACGCAGTGGTCTAGGATACGGTCCTATCAGCTTCCCTCTGGCTTCCGAATCTCATGTTCAAATTCCCAATTCCAGCAGCCGCTGAGCCAAGATGGGGTAACCTGATCATGTCGACCCCAGATTAATCAACCCCAGCTTGTTCATGTGAGACGTGTCAACCTGGTTTTGGCATTTCTGACATTTCGCGGGGAACACCCCCATTAAAAGTAAACAGGGGTTGGTTAATCCAGGAATGAACTGGAGCATTTCTCACTTTTCAAGGGGATCACCCCCAAGCTTCTGGTGATTCGTCAGGCTTGATTAAATTTGATCATGTCGACCCCATGACTACTAAACCCCAGTTTCTTTATCTGGGGGGTGTCAACCTGGTTTTGGGTACTAAACCCCAGTTTGCTGATATTGGGGTGTCAACCTGGTTTTGGGTTGATTCATCCAGGGTCAACCTATTCGAAGCTTCCTTCAGCTTCCTTCCGGGGCCCACACATCACAAAGTTCACCACGTGCTGGAAGGAGGTGGGGCACGCGGAGCAGAAGCACTCCGCTTGCTCCGCGATGCCGTAGACGCCTGGGCGCATGGGCGGCCGCGCGGAAGGGCCGGTGTTGGGTGGGGTCTCGAGGCAACATCCCTTTTGGTGTTTGCTGGCATCTGGGAAAACCCGGCAAAAAAGGAGTTAGAAGAAAAAACACAGAAAACGCATTTCCGGGCAAAGCCTCAGAGTCGAGGGGGCTTAAGAATCAGCAGGCCAACATTCGGAAAAGAGCCCCAAGCTATCCGATGCGCATGACGCTCGAGCTTTCGAGGCGTGGCTTTGACGGTGTTCGGAATTTTGGACGTTTTGGCCTGAGGATGGGAGGTTCAATGGCATTTTGGAGGCTGGCATGCTGTTTGAGGCTTTGTTTTGTTGGACATTTCAAATTTGCGAGGTTGGACTCGGACCTTGTCGGGTTGTTTCTTTGGGTGTTGTGGTGGTTTGGTGTTTGAGGCCTTGGATAGCTAAGGTTGACCTTGGGTTTGGATTTGCGAGCCATAGAACTGGCCGTGGTTTAAAGGGACACCAAAAGGACACCGGGTGTCAATTTTTCCCGTTTTGGCATTGCCCAACCCTAAGCCTACACGAATAAAGGATTGGAGGGTGCATGCGAAATACCCGACCCGTGAAATGAATTTTCGCTAAAGCGGACAATATCATTTATATATACATATTACATATATATATATATATGGTCACCCCCCCCCCAGGGCCTACCTTTCTACTTTTGCATGAAAAAAAATGTTTGCAGATGTTCAGTGTCCACTTGGTTTGCAGATGCCTTGCAGAAAACACTGTAATTTACAGTGTTTTTGTGTATTTTTTGATATTGTCTCAGATGTGCTTTCTGTACTTGATGCAAAACAGGATTCGAGAAAGTAACAAACACGAAAACGGAAAGTGTTTTCAGATGCAACTTTGTCAGTGTTGAAAACACTGTTATTTGCAGTGTTTGTTTAAAGGAAACTGCAAAAAACACATATTTTTTATGGTTTCAGCCTCAAAACCTGCACAGGCTCAAAAATGCAAAACATCCAAACCTGGAAGCTCCAAAACCTGCACAGGCTCAAAAATATGCAAAAAAATCCAAACCTGGAAGCTCCAAAACCTGCACAGGCTCAAAAAATGCAAAAAACAACCAAACCTGAAAGCTCTTTTTTTTTTTTGCATTTTTTAAGCCTGTGCAGGTTTTGAAGCCTTGGATGTTTAAAACCTGCACAGGCTCAGAAAAATGCAAAAAAACCAAACCTGGAAGCTCCAAAACCTGCACAGGCTCAAAAATATGCAAAAAATGAAACCCAAATGCAATGTCACAGGTCAGGGCTTGATTGGTCTGGATTTTTGCATTTGTTGCATTTGTTTGAGCCTGTGCAGGTTTTGGAGCCTTGGATGTTTAAAACCTGCACAGGCTCAAAAAAATGCAAACACATCCAAACCTGGAAGCTCCAAAACCTGCACAGGCTCCAAAAAATGCAAAACATGCAAAACCCAGATGCAATGTCAGAGGTCAGGGTTTGATTGGTCTGGATGTTTGCATTTTTTGCATGTTTTTGAGCCTGTGCAGGTTTTGAGGCTTCCAGGTTTGGATTTTTTGCATTTTTTGAGCCTGTGCAGGTTTTGGAGCCTTGGGTGCTTAAAACCTGCACAGGCTCAAAAAAATGCAAACAAATCCAAACCTAAAAGCTCTTTTTTTTTGCATTTGTTTTGAGCCTGTGCAGGTTTTGGAGCCTTGGATGTTTAAAACCTGCACAGGCTCAAAAAATGCAAAAAAACCAAACCTGGAAGCTCCAAAACCTGCACAGGCTCCAAAAAATGCAAAAACATCCAAACCTGGAAGCTCCAAAACCTGCACAGGCTCGAAAAAATGCAACAAAATGCAAAACCCAGATGCAATGTCAGAGGTCAGGGCTTGATTGGTCTGGAGTTTTGCATTTGTTGAATGTGTTTGAGCCTGTGCAGGTTTTGGAGCCTTGGACGCGTAAAACCTGCACAGGCTCAAAAATCAAAAAAAAAAACCTTTACTTGTTTCTGAAGAATGGAAGACAGATTGCTGAGCTTTTTCACAGAAGCATCGTGCTGCAAAACTTTCCAGAAGTTTCTATAAGCGTCTCGGGATTTCACTGGCTTCTGACATCATAGCTACAAGAAAAAAATAGCAGCAGAGTAATATAAAAAGGAAACTGTGTATAACATCAAAGCGAAAAATGTACATATATATATATATATATGCTCACCCCCTACTTTTGAAATTGTCGGGTTTTCTAGACTGTACAAGTGAAAAGGTAGGCCCTGGGGGGGGGGGGGGTGAGCATATATATATATATATATAACAGTCTTTTTTCTGGGGTGTTTGTCTTCCTCCAACAAAAACCTCACGCACACCTCCAAACCCAAATCCAGACCTGCGAAATCCAAAACCTTCACAAACACCCGTCGAACATCAAACCTTCAAGCATCACACAACCTTTCCAAACCTCCATATCCCAACACTCCAGCAAATCTCGAACCTCCAAACTTCCCAAGCCCCCCACACATCCCAAGCCCCCCCCCCCCCCCACACAAATCTCCCGAACTACAAAAAGCAACATCTGCTAACCTCAGAACACCCCAAACCTCCAGCAATGCTTTCCCCCCAAAAGAAAAGAAGAAAACAACCAACACCTCCTACAAATCCAGACCTCCGAAAGTCCCCGTGCAAAACAAGAACAATCCACCACCTCCAAAGTACCTATATGGTGGGTGCCTGTTTGCAAGAACACCATCCACATCGAACCATAACACCATTGTAAACTCCGGAACATCTGAGGGCTTCCCTCTCAAAGTTTCCTTAAGTCACCGCATGTTTGTGGGTTCCTTCTCCAGCTTGCCTTATTTCACCAAGGTGTTCTGATAGAATGTGGGCATGCTTGTTTTTGTTGCTACTGTGGATGGACGAAATCCTGCAAAGCTTTGAAACCATGACAAACCATTGTTTGTCGCTATTTACCGGGGAATCAAATCCTTCCAGGGGGTCTTGGCAGGATTCCGTCCATCCACCGTTCGCCTCCGAAGCGCCAAACGCTTTGCCGCCGCAGGGCTCATCACGTTGTACAGTGTCGTCCAGGCACCTTGCGAGAACTCCACAAACCGATCCCGCGTCGTTTCTCAAGACAAGCCTAAAGTCCGGCTTGGGTTTGGATGGTGGTTTGGATGGTGGTTTGGCTTGGTGGATGTGGAGGCTGAAAAACCCCTGATTCTTCTTCTTTACTCCAATAGGTGGTTTGGGTGGGTCAAAAATATGGTAACCCCAAAATGGGTTGCCCTGGTAAGTGGAAACATGGACCAAAACCCGCGGTTCGCTGGTGGTTTGATTTTGACCCATACCCAAGTCAGCTTTTCTCCAATAGGTGGTTTGGCTTGGTCCCCGAACTATCAACGCAAACCACCACCTGATAAAGGGGGGTTAAGCGAGGCTGCGTGAACAAAACAACCGTCCAGCATACATGGCTATGACCTTTAAAGGGCATGTAATGCGCGATGCGGCGCGAGTCTTGTTGCGGAGATATGTGACGGGGTCCTGGTAAAAGTAGGTGCTTAACGGAGAAAAATGCTTGACAAGGGTAGTACAATGTATCGCCGGAACAAAGCGCCGCAGCTCCAGCTTGAAAGTCGCAACTATTCAGTACGGTGCGCAAAGCCCACCTCCGCAGCCCCAGCTTGTCAACGCAAGCCAAGCGACGGCAAGAAGGCGGTCGCTGGCCCGGGCTGGGGTTAGATCCCAACCCCAAAATCTAGAAGGGTGCATGTTTGTTCCCACTAGTTTGTCATTCCTTTAGACTGGACAGAAGGCCGGATAAAACTCCATATAGAGCAATGTTGTTGAAGAACATCCCCATAAGAGGATTGTCATCTTTGAACAGGGAGTCCGAATCAGTCAAGATGAGACACACATGTGAGGAAGGTCATCCTTTGAAATGGGCTCATAAATGAAGATGTTGATGGGATCAAACTTGGCAACAATTCCGAAACCTGAAGCACGGAACAGCCGCTTTTCAGTGCCCACATCCCGGTGAGCTCAGTTGACCTGGGCAAGCCTTAAACTTCGCAGACCTGCAGGTCGAGAAGGCAAACTTTAATGGCGCAGTTCCAGGCGCGGTCTCGAGAACCCTTTCATTGCTATTTCTGATTCTTCACAGGGATTTATTACCATCCATAAAAACTCTGGCATTTTTCGCAACCAAGTCACCCGTGACTGTTTCTTCCAAAACATATCCCAGGATCACTCGCTAACCAACATTCAAACCAAAAGACTATATTTGACCCGGCCAAAAAGACCAAATAGGTACGCCTCCTGAAAAGCTTTCCAGTGCGCTTGGTACTCATGGTACTCCATGATGAAATACCATCCAACGAACACAACCGAGGTGTGGAGTTGCTGAAAAACCGTGCGCAAACACCACTGGAGATGTGGGATTTCTTTAAGACCACGAGACGAGGGTGCCTCCCACGGCAAACTTATCCAATGCGAGCGGCTCCAGGGTTCCATGATCTCCTGTGGAATGGTGCCGGCCTGCAGTCAAGAGTCGCCGAGAACATGCTGCGCAGATGTTTTGGTTCCCCTTGGAAACCATCCAAGAGACTTGTCACTTTTTGGGTTCACGAGGATTCGTTTCAGCTAACTCTCAAATTGGCAACCTAAATGGTATTTGTATGAATGCTTCGAGGGGAACCTGGAAATTGCTCAAGCACAAAGTCTGGGGCACGGGGTGTTGCATATAATTTTTGTTCACACCCTCACAAAGAGAGCATCATCCCGAAATGAAAGAAATCATAAACAAGGAACAGGGTATGCACGTGGGGGTATGTAACATCCAATTGACCAATTGTGTGGGTGAAGAAAGCTTGGAGGCCTTGTACAATCAAGCAACATACCTAACATGAAGCAGACAAGCAGGCTTAGGAGTCAATGTCTTTGTATCCCGGTTTTCTGCCAGATCACTTGATCAAAGGCCTTCTGAAGGTGGGAACAAATACCAGAGCCGAGCGTGAAGTCCCGTCAAAACATGGGTTGCCCTTTCCCCTTTCGAACAAATTGCCAAAAGGGTGCCAGAAACCCAGTGGTCGTGGTTGGACAAAGGGCATCCTTTAGTTGACTTCAAAGAGGTCCCCCTCCAAACAGAACACCTAGTCCTGGGAGTCGGAGCCCAAGACATTTAAGGCTTTTGGTGGGTCGAGGCCCCTCATACTTATGGACTGTGGAGTTTTGGGCTTATAGGGTAGCAAGCAGCAACCCACTTGCCCCTGAAATTTTCCATGGAGAAAACGAGTCGCCCAGGGCTACATCTCAAGGGCTAAACGGGCAACCCAGCTCAAGCAAACAGTGCAGTCAAACAGACTGGGGCTTCTCAAGGCTTCGTACCCGCTGGTTGGTAAAGGCAAACGTCGAGAATAATTTTAGGACATGGAGGCAAACCCACATCTAGTTTCCTCGTGGAAAAGCTGATGGGATGATTTGCTTGGCCCAACAGCCAGAGGATAATACGGTACCAAAGCGCACTTTCCACACGCATCAAATAATGGGCCGCCACTGTCTATCAGCCGAGCCGGAACAATAGCTTGTCGCTACTGCTTGCCATGTTCAATTCTAAACAACTCATAATGCACAGCCCACCCAAGTGGAACAGCAAGATCTTTCTTGTTGCCCCTTCTTCCCCCACGCCTTCCCCTCCCCCGCAAAAGGGCGCGGGCGATGCTAGGGAGCACGAATGGGAGGAGGGAGTACTTCAGGTAGAAGGTACCTACTTGGCTTGAAACCGAACCTCACAATGGGGATCCCAGTCTATAGGCATCAAGAGGTCTTTAAGTGCGATTTTCAATTGGGAACCCTTTGGTGGACATCATTGGGGACTCCCTATTGCAATTCATGTCCACATGATGCCACATGACTGTTGGCTTGCCGTGGTTACCAACTACAGTGGCAACGGCAAGTGCTGGGCATGCGCAGCTGACAAGATTACCAAAGTCAACTGATAAACCAAACACCGATACCGATCGACCAATAAACCGACAAAAACAAAATGCATAACCATATTTGCCAACCCTTTTCGCAGCCAAGCCCAATCCAATCAAACTTCGGGGTCCCTGTCAAACACAAACGTGGCAGGTCCCCTGATACGTGTATTTGCTTCTGTAGGTATTGGTTCCATGGGAAACTGAGACATGTTTGGTCATGTCGACTCTAGTGGATTCCCTAAATAGTGCAAGGGAACACGGGAAACACTCTCTTTTGGTGTCATGTTGATTCTGTGGTTGGATGTGGTTGAAATGAAATGCTTGCAATTTAGGCCATGCACAGTCCCATCAGAGCCCGGTGCGGAGCAAGGAGGAATTAAACTAGGCTCGCTATCATAAGATCTGAGATGTGTTCAATCTTCAGCCGGTGACCCCAACTGCAACCGAGGTTACACCCTGTGGTAGATTGGTAAGTGCACCCAACGTCTCGAAACGTTTACTATGACTGGTGGTACCCAAGGCTACCGAGAGAACAAGTTCTGGTAGTTCTGGTGGCCAATAACATCCACATAGCCACGGCAGAGGGCGTCCCCTGGAACGCCCATCCCAGCTGTCCTTGGTCCATTTGGATCGTGCACTGCTCCTTCCTCAGAGAAAGGTCAGGCGAGCGCGGGATCCAAACGGGGGGATCCATTCAACTAGTGCCAAAACTGGCAGAGCCAACGAGTTCTGCTTGAACACCACAAACGGCCTCATGTCAAGCAACGCTTAGGCTCCGAATGTTGACCCCAATCAATCCCAAGTCAGTCCAGGCTTTTGTGGAAGAAAGGCATGGGCCCACTATAAAGGGAAGCGTTAGGCACTTAGGAGTCAATGAAAATCCCTTGCTCCATTTCCAGTGGCCTGCCCTGCCACAGCCCAGCCGTTCAACCCTAGCACCAAAAGGGAACCCTCTTGAGGGCCGACCCTTTTTGGTGGGGAGCAACCAACCAAAAAGGGACACAAAGGGGGTGCCACAACTGGGACACAGGTCGCTGCCGTGGATGGACGAAATCCAATCCGCACCACCTAGGAAACCCTTGACTAGGTCCTCCGGTAGAGAGGTTAGAATAAGGGTACCAACTTTTTTCTGTAGTCTGTTTTAGTAGGGAACTCTCCCCCAAAAAAGGGGGAAAAGGGCACTACTGGGGACCTAGTTGGCTTCCATGGTATCGAAGTGGTGCGAACGGCTCTCGCCCATCAGCATGGCTTATGGTTCTCACATCTCCGAGCTTCGCGAGCGCGTACCTCCCGCAATCCACATCCACGCTGTTGAGTACCGCGTCGTCCTGAAACCGAGACGCGCGAAGTGCGCGAAGCCAAGGCGAGCTAAAAAAAAAGAAGATGCAAGTCGGATGCCGGAAAGAAACAACCAAACAGGGTACCGTCTATAGAAAGCTTGAAACCGGACTCAAAAGGAAACCATCCGTTTGGGGTCCCATTTTGGCCTGGAGCCATTTTGTTCATTCTCGCACGGAAGTCCTGTGGAAAAAACGGGCGCAAGTCAAAAAAGACCCCTGGCAACCTTCCCTCATGTCGATAGTTGAGTGGCGCCAGGTGAAAACAAATCGGGATGCCGCAAACATGGCCTTCCCAAAAATAAACAAAGTGCAGGGACTTAGAAGTTTTAGACAATGAAATTGCTCAATGAACCTGCGATAGAGACTGTGCAGGTACAAGTACAGCAAGCTACCGCCGAGCTGCTGTGTAGAGGGAGCATAGCCACTCACCTGGACGGGACACCGCCGCGCCGATCTTAGCAAAATCGAATGCACGTGCACATTCTGGCTACCGGAGTAAACCCCAGAACTTGCTGGCGCTCAGTAAGGAATGAGGGAATGAACCAATGGATCTCTTCAAAGGAAAGCATAGGGTTAGGGGTCGTTCCCTCATTCCCTGCCGAGAACCAGCAAAACAAGTATTTAGGCCCTTCTGTGTTGTTGAATTGGTCCGCTGGATTCCTATAGTGTGTCCGGCCTGGAAGTACTTTAGGTCATCGTACCCATTCCGATGATTCCGATTATTCCCAGAAGATGCAACATGACATGCTTTTGCCAAGAGGGCACGGTCGCAAACACCAATAAGTTCGTACTCCGTGCTCACGCCGCCCAACAGGCTGACACAGCCACCCATTACGTTCCCAAATTCAACCTTTCCCCAAACAGGGTTTAGACATGAACACGACCCCGGAACGGGACACCGAATGTCGAACATGGCAAAGAACGATGCGATGGAACAGAACGATGAGTGTGGAACAGAAAGATGCAGCGTCTGATCCAACAGCTGACGATGTTTTCACTGAGAGCGCGGTTGCGCAAAGAAGGGGTACAGCAATGCTAGAACTTTGTGCACCTACCTGAGCAAAAAGATCACTTTCGAACGAGTGGCTTGGCCCCAAAGGTCCGACCGTTTCTTGGGGCCGCCACCAAACAGGTCACCAAATTTTTGTCCTGGAACTCGGGAACACGGGAAGCGAGGCATCGGCCTTACCAAAGTACTCGTCGAACAACTCTTCGGCCCCCAACCCCCTGAAAGCTGACCAAAGGCTTCCGCCGACTTTCAGTCCATGCGAACCTGCTGCTGGTTGCCACTATGCTGCAAACCCAAAAGTGACTTAGTAATTATCATGTCCCGGAACTCATAGACAGTAATCACCAAAAGTTGCCAAAGACTGGAAATCCAGGACGCCTCCCGTGTTAAACGGGGTGCTTCCAATCTGTGGACGAACAAAATCCGCTTCACGCCAGTTGGGATACATCAAACCCTGGCCATGTTGAAGAATCATAGGATAAACTACCTCCTAATGACTGTGTTTTGTGGATTTCGCCCATTCACAGCTCAGGAATTGGAGGAACTGAGGTCTGAATCCTTCGGCTGAAAGGAGCTCCATGTGGCTGTGGGTCAAAACCAATGGTACCATTTTGGGATAGGTGCACCACCCATTTTAGAACCTATTTTAGTGAAAATTGGGATGTTCACTGGGGGGATCCCGACCCATGGCCATGTGGCCTTCTTGGCAAACCATGCCCTTGCCCATGGAGAAGGCAAAGGCGTTGTTGCTCATGGCCGCAGACTCACAGGCCTTCAGCCGAAGAAAAAAAGCGGATTGTTTTCTGCAGCATGGCTTGGTCTTGTGGACATCTCGTTTGTGTTGTGCTTTTTTACTTGCTTTTCTCCGATTTGGCCTTCAAGCCCAAAAAACGTGACAAAAACCATGTGTTTTTCTCTGAATGGCTCGATGAGCCCCTAACGTGAACCCGTCCGTCTTTTAGAGGACCCCAAAAAGAAATGCACTCAAATAAATAGCACTGCACTCAACTATTTAGGGCATCAACCGTATCGCCGGGGTCATCCGAATGCCTTAGCTCAGCCCAGTTTGCAGAGATTTTCGGAGACCCCCAACAATGGTGGGTTTTGCATTGGTTCCCTTGAACCCAACCCCTTTTAGGAACCTACCAAGAAGCACATCCCCATTTGGTAAGTTTCCCATTTCATCTTATTGGTGGGTCCTTTTGTTTCATGGTCCCACCAAAGGCATGTTCCTCGGCCCCCAACCCATGTGCGGCCACTTGACGAAACCTCTGGCCCAGGAGCCAAAACCTCAAAATGTCACCGAGGGTGTTTGGTTGCCAAATGGCGTCCGGAAAAATGGAGGCAAGATCTACCCATGTTTGGCTTCTTGGAATGGATCTCAAACGTGGCAGCTTTTCTCACTTCCTGAGTGGACACGCCAAAAAAGTCAGAACTTTATATTACCCCTAAACTGGTCTTCCCCCCCCCAAAAAAAAGGGAGGAACTCAAGAAGTGAGTCATTCCACCTAAGGCCCCTTTCAAGCACAAGTCCGTGGCGAACTTTACCCAACAATCGAATTGCAGCAACCGCGCGCGCAATTCGCGCGCGCCTGCAAGGCGTTGGTTGAGAAGCACAAGTCTTGCATCGTCCAGCCGGTGACTCCTAGGAGAGAGACCCTCTTGCCAGTGGAGATATGTTTCCCCCAGCCTGTTGCAAGCGGTTTTTGATGCAAGGGAGCAAAAGCCGCCGGTGCCTTTTGTTGGGTTCCTTTTCCCAAAGGTCTCCTTAAACTTGCAAAGGGTATTTGCCAAACGGCTTGGAACCCCTAAAATGCAAAAAAGGTGTTCCTTTCCGCTACACTGCACAGCAAATCCCAAAGCATTTGGGGAAACTTCCCCATGGCCCTGAAGAACACCGCCCTGGGTCCGATTGAGACAATCAGCTGGCAACTATGTCTGTTGGTTCTAACAAACCTCCCTTCCAGAGCTGGAAGAGTTCGCCTCAAAAAACGAACCCGTTGAACAAGTCCTCCATGTCCCACCATAAACCGGGCATTATCGTCGAGCATGTAGGGAACCCAGGAATCCTTTAAACGCCGAAATTTCCAGGAGAAACACGCAGGTGCAAAACCAGGTGGTTTGGTTGGTAGACTGAAGGGAGCCCTCCTGAGCAACCAAGCAATCCGCCCTCGGGCGTTCTTGTTATTGCTATTTATATTTTAAGATAAGCTGTTTGGGGTGGTTTAAAGGCAAACCGAAAGGAAAACCACCGTTCGGGGGTCCCACTACATATGGCCATGAGACAAAATCCCGTACCCCCAGTGAACACGCCAATCCCCACTAAAATAGACTAAAATGGGTGGTGCACCTACCGCAAAATGGTACCTGGTTTTGACCCACAGCCATATATGGTCCAGTCCTCTGCCCTCCTACCCCCCCCCCCCTCCCCAATGGTATCCCCCCCCCCCCCCTGCCATCTGCGTACTTTTGGCTGGGTCGACCCCCTGGACCGCTGTGTCGCTTCGGGCTCGCTCAGCACTGTTTGGGTATGTCCGTTCCCTGCCACCCACTCACACATTTTTCATGCGTGCTTATTATGTTTTTGTTTTTGTTTTTTTGTCAGAGAGCTAGCTTTGAAATTAGTGTCCATACCACGGCAGTTCCTTCCAAATTTCCTTTCATAAGCAAGCACGCCAACTAAGACCCACCCAAAACAATCTTCCAGATTTCCCAAGCCAACCCTAAGCCGACCGTACACCAACCCTAAACAATCCTGAGATCAACCTTAAAACTACCCGCAACCCAGCCCTCAATGAACTCCAACCAGCCCACCCATGCCACAGGGGGGGGGGCATATATGCAGAAACAAACCCACCTCTCACAGCGCATCGTGGCATCGTTCAGAGTCCCGAAGTATGCGCTTCACTGGCCGGGTCGCTGCAGCGGTCGCAGTCGATGGGAATGAACTCCTGCAAAGTTCACTGGGCAACCTGCTTCAGAGAGGAACCGGCAAGAAACAACCGGGAGGCTAAAGACAAGCCAAATAAATGTTCTACCCTTAGAAGTCAAGAAACCTGTGATGCATCTTGCCCCTGAGAGGTTTCCAAGCCAATCCCGCCAATGATTGCCCAGGTCGGAACTTGCGCTTCTCAGAGTGCAAATGCCTGAGTAAGTAGTCATTCTCAGACACTGCAATGTCACCATTGCACAAAATGCTGCGACCCAATGTTGCTTGGAGAGGCCTACAAGCAAATGTTGGTGCAAGCAAACTGGTTTGCGACGGCGCCCCCTCCCAAACTAAAACAGCAAAGAAAGGCAAGGCCACCACAAGCGCCGAGAGAATAGGAAAAACAACTGATAAGATATTTGGACTTAAACGGGACAATCAAAAGGACATCAACCATCAATGAAAAGGTGTCAAAGGCGCTTGGCTGTCCATCAAAAGCACACAAGAAAAGTATCAAAGGCTCCCAGTGACCATTTCAACAGGCAACTACTCTTTTCTCTGTGTTGAGTGTGATTTTCTTTGGTTTCCCTGACAACTGGACTGCCTGATATAGAGCGAGGCGAGCAACGGCGACCAAGCAAAAGCAGCTTTGCGAACTCGCTACAACTTGCCCAAAGCATCAAAAGCAGATCTTCACAGAACACAAAGCAACACTTCTTCAGCTTTTGCACCCAACGGGAAAACGAAAAGAAAGAAGAACCCCAAAAAGCAGACTCTGGACTCTGGACTATATTCAGACCTTAAACATCAAATCATGTTCAAAACCCAGGAAACCCCTGGTGAACATCAAACATGGTGAAAAATGGATGCTCATCCACCCCAACATGGGATCGCACCCCATGGCCATATCTCCCAAGCGACCGCTGGGAGATCAATGCGGTGCCTTCGGCTTGAAGGGCCCCTGCGATAGGCCCAGGGCAACCCACGGAGCTTCTCGGAATGGGAATCGGAGCCCTTTTCGAGGATGGTTCCAGGGGGAAACAAAAACTAAGGGGGTCCCCGATTTTGAGTAACACCCACCCAGGTCCTCCGGCGGAGAGGTTAGAATGAGGGTTCCCGATGCTTTTCTTGTTTTTTCGTTTTTCTGTAGTCTATTTTAGTAGGGGAACCCTCCCCCGAAAAAGAATAAAAGGGTACTACTGGGGGACCTAGCCATCCAAAGGGGTTAGGCCCCCTCCAAATGGCTTAAAAGAGGCCAGTGGGGGGGGGAAACAAATGCCAGCCAAGGTCCCAGCTTGGATATCACCACGATAACATGGGAACACACACTTGCTGTCTATAGCCATTATCCATCGTATCATAGGAAGGCACAGAGCCTGGCCGGCTGTGAAGTCATACCCAGTTTTGGGCAACCGCTGGGATTTCACTTGTCGTGGTTCCCTTCACGGGAACCTTTTTAGTGGTTGGATAATCCTTGACGCCAGGCAGCTGGCAGCAGTCTCTTCTTGCTGGTGCTCCGTCAGTAGGGAATGACCCAAAGTGTTGGGAATGAACCTAGGGATTCCCTTAAAGGACAACATAGGGGATGGTCAATGGGGCCATTTCCCTCATTCCCAGCCGAGAACCAAGTCGTTTAGATCCACTACTGTAAATGGACATCATGTCTTCTGTTTCAATTTCATGGAGACTGTCCACAACATGGTTCAATCTGGAAGCATGGCCCCTTGTGCACAGGAGTTGCCTGTGTTACACTGTGTTCCAGGGAGTTTGAACCGCCGGAACTGGTTGTAAATGCGTGAATTCAAAAAAACGTTCCGGGTGTTGGCACTGTCCGGAGCTTCCAATTCACATAAATTTCACATCCAGCAAGTTCATCTCACCCTTAGCTTCTCAAACAAAGAATTGTTGAACAGAAAGAGGGATCACCCTATAGAATCATCGCCCTTTATAGCATATATATATATATATATCATAGAGGGTTCTTGATGCGGGCAAACCCATAGAGGGTACAAACACACACACACAAGATGATCCTGATTCTGATGAAACCCTGCAAACATGAACCACTGATCAGCATTTCCAACTGACAAGCGGTTGCACCGTCGACCTATGTTGACCTTAGCCAGAAAGTGGATGCCAACGCTTGACGGGTTTCAATTGGGCGACGCACGTGGCCAAGTCTGCCACACGAATCCGACCTGCAAAAAGTGGCAACTGCTTGCGAAGGGAACACGAAGGAAAACAGCAAAGGGAACAGGTTCATTTGGTAGGCTAAGTCTAGCTGTCTATCCGGAGGTTGGCTGCTCCGAGAATCCAGATTTCCGAAAGCTCTGCATATTGTATCCTTGTTGGGTGGTTTTAAAGGTTCTCACAAGTCAATCGCTTCTTGGGACCCTTCGCCTTTGGCCAATCCAAAGTTTGGGACACCCCTTCTGAACGCAACCAACCTCAATGCTTCCAGTTGTCATCATACTTGGGCAACCAATGGAAACCAAAGAGAAAACACCTGGTTGAGCTACTATGAGAACAAAAAACAACTCCAAAACCTAAAATAAGAGTTGATCCCTGGGGTTTCGCTCGTTTTACTCCAAATCGGTGAGCTCGAAATGCATGAAATAAACAGGACAACGGTATCTGAGCCACGCTCCAAATGACGTGTTCCTCCAAAAGAGAGTGGATAATTTGATGTGTCCCCTGTTTTTTTGTGCAACATATAGTGAATCCCCCATGCTCCGCCTAAATGAACCATACACTACTGGTAGTGTTGACCAAATCTGGGGTACGCCAAAACGACGTGTTTTTCAGAGTATCTTGCGCATTGAGTCTACCCTAAAGCATCATGTGGATTACCGGATTAATGAGCCCGTCCTACTAATAAGGCGTGCACGCGTCCACACGTGAGCCCTGAAAAGGGGAACACCCCAATCAACATCAACAAGAGTTCCTTCCCCTCACCCCCTATGCATGGCCAGGGTTCCCATTAGGATAGTTTTCAAGATCCCCCCAAACCTAAACTCGCGCCCGAGCCTGGTCGGCGCAATCCCCATAGTCCCAGGCGCAACTTAGACGTGCGCTCTCGGAGCACGTGCCGAAACCCGAAATGGGCTTGCGGACCCAAACATTTTGGGTGGACAGGCCCTGGTTTCGCATACCCAAAATGGGGTCCACCAACTTGACAAACTCCGAAAGCATATTGTCCAGGGCGACCGCGGCCTGTCTAATATGACTTGCATTGGTGCCGTTCTTGGGGGTCCGAATCCTCTCCGGGGGGGCTATTCCTTGCATTAGGGGGTCATGGTGGTTTGTATACGCCATGCCTCCCTTGCAAGCAAACCAACCCCAAACCAATGAAACATGACGGGGTTGCTCTGAAACACAGTAACTATGTCTCACAAGGGGCAGAAGCCCTTCTTGGTTTGATTCTTCTTTTGTTTGCATGGAAAACCACAAACACTGTATGTCTCATTGAAACTGGCAGTGATGGCTGGTCACTGAAATCCAGCTCTTGCAATACTTTGAGAATCAGCTGTACAAACCGGAGTATGAAGCTTGGAAAGGTGGCAAACTAACTACTAAGGTTGCAAATCCCAGTGCTTCCAGTTGCCACTATAGTAAGCAAACATGAATCCTTACCTGGAGGTGCTACATGATGGTTTCCCCATTGCCTACTATAGTGGCTTTCCTCGAAGGCTGGGAATTACGCAGCACCCGTCAAGTGGGATCGCATGGCATGTCACCAGGCACGGGATCGGATCGTTTTCGAGGGACCTCTCCATGCCGCAAAAAACACTCAATATGAGCATGTATCAAAATAGGACACCTCCATGGTTCGCTTTTGGTCGTCCTTAAAACCAACCTCAAAAGGGTACGCTCAAACGCTACAATTATTTTCCCAGGAATTAAAGGTGAGTCCCTGCCTAGGGAAAACACCTTTGGAGGAAAACAACGTCCTTTGCCGCAGGAGCCGTGGCAGTTGTGGCTCGTCTTTGCTGTAAGTCATGTTGGCTAAGAATTTAGCTCTGGAGATGCACATGCGCATGTCCCCATGGGTCACCCACGGCTCCAAAAACACTCCCAACATCGCCAGTTCGAAAGGTGCAACGGCGCTTGTTGAACCTCCTTTGCTGTGATGTGCGTGCTTGCCATATGGGTGCCACGTGTGTATGTGCAGGTGTTCACGTGCACAGGGGCAATAATGCGCTGGTGGACTGTTGTGCTGGTGGCGCCCGTTTGTTTTTTCCATTTGGCTTGGCTTGGTTTGGTTTAGATGGTTAGTTTGTTTGTTTGCTTGTTTGTGAGCTGGCTTCCTTTTTTGCTTGCTTGCTTCATTGTTTGTCGGTGTTTGTGTGTGCGCGTGGGTGTGTTTTTAGTTTGTCCGTTCGTTCGATTGACTGCTTGCTTGCTTGCTTGCTTGGCTGCTTGCTTGGCTGCTTGCTTGGCTGCTTGCTTGCTTGCTTGCTTGCTTGCTTGCTTGCTTGCTTGCTTGCTTGCTTGCTTGCTTGCTTGCTTGCTTGCTTGCTTGCTTGCTTGCTTGCTTGCTTGCTTGCTTGCTTGCTTGCTTGCTTGCTTGCTTGCTTGCTTGCTTGTGTTTGCTTGCTTGTTGTGTGTTTCTTTATGCGCTTACATTGTTGTTTTGCTTACTTGTTTCATCATGTGTTTTTGCTATTATTGTGTTGAGTTGTTTGTTTGTTGGTTGGTTTGTTTGTCGTGCGCATGTGTGTGTGTGTGGTGTGTGTGTGTGTGTGGTGTGTGTGTGTGTGTGTGTGTGTGTGTGTGTGTGTGTGTGTGTGTGTGTGTGTGTGTGTGTGTGTGTGTGTGTGTGTGTGTGTGTGTGTGTGTGTGTGTGTGTGTGTGTGTGTGTGTGTGTGTGTGTGTGTGTGTGTGTGTGTGTGTGTGTGTGTGTGTGTGTGTGTGTGTGTGTGTGTGTGTGTGTGTGTGTGTGTGTGTGTGTGTGTGTGTGTGTGTGTGTGTGTGTGTGTGTGTGTGTGTGTGTGTGTGTGTGTGTGTGTGTGTGTGTTTGTGTTTGTGTTTGTGTTTGTGTTTGTGTTTGTGTTTGTGTTTGTGTTTGTGTTTGTGTTTGTTTGCGTGTGTTTGTGTCTTTGTGTGGCATCTGTTCTAGTTCTGTTGGTCCCTGAAAGAAGCGTGGCGCGCTTCCGGTCCAAGTTGCTCCTCGGTGTTGCACCTCGTGTCACAAATGCCGTTCCCCAACTCCGCTGAGTCGCATGGGCAGGAGGCCTCGAGGGCAAAACTTCGGCCCAGTGAGAGCGAGCCGCTCACTCAAAAGCCCGAGCCCCGTGGGCTACGGGCTACACCTGTTTTGGCTTCAATAAAGAAGCCCGAATTGAAAAAGCAGCCCACATGCTGCTCATCCCTTTTTCTACCAAGGGGCAACTTTTACTGAGAACGCCACTCACATGGGGAACGAACCACCAACGCTGCATATCAAGAGAGTCCGGCCTTGTTTTGTTAGGTCCTAATTCCTGGAAGAAACACCGGCGCTTGTGTTACTCCTCTGGGCTGTCCTCAAATCAAGCGCTAAAAGTTTAACTTTTAGTGGTTTGAATGGAATGAATGGAAATCCCCACGAAACACTAAGAAGCTAAAAGGCCAAGCGGATGGCTGGGAGCCACCAAGTCTTGGGAGGCCGCGCTTGTAGTTTTGCTTCACCCGACTGTCCGAAAGGAACCAAAATGGTTGCGGCTGCAGACCGATTGCCAGCTCTGCAGCTCCCAAAGCCACAAGCCACCAGCGACCGCTCTGAAGTCCCATGGGAAAAAAAACAACAAGAGTGATAAATTCCCGTTAAAGCCGGAAGAAAACCACCCACCAGAAAAACACTTCAATGGATGAGCAAAAGGCCAGGACACAGGCTTCACTCAAGTCCAAAAGCATGTCACAAGGGAGACATAGATGCCATGTGAGTCTGGCTCAAATACGTGTTGATAATGTTAGTAAACACGGCAAGTCCATTAGTGTTCGGCTGTTAATATTCGAATGGGTAGGTCCCTTTGGTGCTCCTTTTGTTACCAAAAACGAGATCCAGCATTTTGAGAAGCTTCCATTTGGGTGTGAATTTTACCTGGGGACCCTTTGATGGACATCAACATTTCGCGTTGGACTCATGTTCACCAACCACTCTTCAGAGGTTCCATTTTTCAAATTTTCATGGCAAGACTTAAATGGGAGTCGTGGCTGTGTCGATTGTGTGGACCGTCCATTAAAAACGAAAGTGCAAAGTATGAAGAAAGAACGAACCAGCACGACTCCTGAAAACAGCTTCACGTTAACTTCGGTTTAATCCGCAAAATGGATCGATTCCCCGCTCAAAGCTGGCTTGCCACCCCTGTTTGGTGGGGTTCTGTTGATTTATCCGAAACTTGACATGCCCTGAACGGACCCATAAAGGAATTGAACTATGATCAACGTCTAAGTACCCTTCATGTCCATTGTCCAATCCCAGAACCCATGCTGGGGTCACCCGGCATGGTGAGGCCATCGGAAGTAAATACATGTTTAACTTTTGTTTTGGAAACAATAGAGACCAATGTGTCAATGCCGAAGAACCCGCGCTCCTCACACATTGTTTAACGAACCTCGGCTTGGTTTTTTTCTCAAAGTGGGCCATTTGCTTGAACCTGTGGGTCCGGCCTCTGCCCAGCATTCTGGGAGGGTCACATTGTGCTCCTGCTGGCACATGATCAGCGCCTCGGAGAAGTTTCCAGCAGCCTCGCGCGGGGGTCGTCACGGATTGGTGCCCCAAGCACCCTTACAAATGCCGTTCAAGCACATGTTTGCCTACCCCTAGCGCGCTCCTGGCTGGGGCGAAAAACTTGGAATGATTAGAGCAAAGGAAACTCGGTTTTTTGCCACTGGGAATGCATGAGCCAGGTTTCTCATGGCAAACTCTAAATCGCGCTTCTTGAGCTCATGTCATTACCACCTTATCATTGCAGGACCCTGAACGCAGGCATCTGGATGATCATCCAACTTCAAGGAAGTTTGCTTAAGGTGTCGCCGCGACAACACAAATTGTCCAGTCATACTCACCTCTAAAATCTAAAATCAACCAAGAGCCTACACATCTCCTCAGGCAACGTCTCGCATGAGATGGGCGGTGTTCCTCCACTGGCCCAGTAGGCCTTTTGAACCAACGGACATGTCCAGTTGTACCTTTCCAGGGGAGCCAACATATAAATGCGCCGACATTGCTTGGCGTGTCGGGTACCTAAGAAACGATGGAGGATGACCCCCCCAACCCCCTGTG
The DNA here is from genome assembly GCA_963377175.1 of Effrenium voratum. Classification (NCBI taxonomy): domain Eukaryota; class Dinophyceae; order Suessiales; family Symbiodiniaceae; genus Effrenium; species Effrenium voratum. The sequence goes on along the minus strand of CAUJNA010003405.1, from coordinate 243,346 downwards.
TTTGATGCATAGGTTGATCTCCATGCAACCATTCTGGCTCAAGGCCCCTCTTCTTGTCTGTGCATACACCGGTCAGTGAAAAGAAATCATCCAATGTGTTCGATTTATAGGAGGAGCAGTTGATTACCTCATGGACCCTCATGCAGCTTTTCATTCAGCACGGCTATAAGAGAATTGTCCTCAAATCATGGCATGCAAGACCCATCGCATGTTTCGTCCGTGGCAACAAGCAAGCAAGAGTCGAGCTCCTGGCACAGTACATATCCCACCACCTTTGGTATGTGCAGATGTTTCTTCGGCCGCGAGGCCAACAACAACGACCCTGAATACGACCATGCGACATCCGATTGCTTGGCCACTGCGCGAATGACACTGATTTGAAAAAGACAGTCCAAAATTCATCGGAACTCGATTGCCGCCGCGCACCAGTGTCAAAGGCTTCGGACACAACAAGGAAATCATCACCATCCACTATGAGAAGAATGATGAGATCCGAGGCGCAACCCCGGAGTTTTTCATATCCATCCAAGCATCATATGCGCGATGCGCTTACTGGAGATGGGAATGGGTTTGCGAAACCCTACAACAGGCATCAGCTCGTAAGCCGTCCTGACCGAACACAAGGCATACTACCAAGCACTTCTAAAAGCTACAGCAGCCAAAGTTGGCTCAAGGACTGTTCGACATACACCTTCCTACAGCAGTAACAGTCAAGGAAGCGTTGAGCGACTACTTCGAACACTTCTTGGACAAACACTCGGTGTCAAAGCACAAGTCGAAAGCAACTACAGCTTGACAATGTCCACAAAGCACGCGTCTACTACCTTGGATCGTACGACATGCAGCATGGAAAGTAAGTCGCTACGTCATCCACTCCGACGGCTACACGAGCTTTGAACGCCGCTGGGGAAGAAATTGCGAGCGAGCAATTTGCGAATTAGGCGAAACACTACTGTACCTTCCACCACAACACAAGAAACTTCCAAAAGCACACCTACGAATGCAGAAATGCATTTGGCTCGGAAAAAAATCCAAAACCGGAGAAAACTACGTCACAACAGAATTCGTACCGAAAGCAGGGGCAGTACGGAGACTACAATTTACTAAACAAAGTTTCCGGCACACCGTCGGCGCCACGAGGGAACACCTACAACCCGTCATTCGCAACACTGTTGGGCACGCAACTCCAATCGTCAGAAAAGAAACGATCTACACAAGACGCTGGACAACAGACGATCGTGACGGACGATATCGCCACGGAACTTGCGACGAAACAACAACGCACTCCGTCACCGCTACGACTTCCGTCAACCTCGACGTCAAGTTCACGACCACTACCGGCTAGCCCCATGGCTACTTCACCGACCGGACGGCAACATCCACCACTACCAGCACCACCTCGACAGACACTACGACGCATGACTCCGGAAGAAGTAAAGCAACCCACCAAAGCACGAAAGACCTCAATGGACACTACAATCAGATCAACGGAAGAAGCAAGCAAAGAACCACAACCACTACGACAAAGAATTAACGCAGTAACACTTTCCAACGGAACATCCATCACTTCCTACACAAACGATGACACCACAGAAGGCCAACCCATAATGTTCGACAACGAAGGTTATGACAAAGCACAACCACTATAGAAGGAGTGAAACACGAATCAAATCAAATGAAACTACATGACGTCTGCGACGAAGTAGATGCGTCTACAGGCGATGACAACGGAGGCGACGTCTCTACGGCATTCCCCTACTCGACCACGAACAACACAAAAAGTACAGAAGAACTGTTGGTAAACTTCAACGGTTAGCATACACCAGACCAGACTTTG
>CAUJNA010003405.1:191509-236509 GCA_963377175.1 Effrenium voratum | reverse complement strand
AGAGAGGAGAGAGGAGAGAGGAGAGAGAGAGAGGAGAGAGAGAGAGAGGAGAGAGTGCGAAGAGAGAGAGGAGACAGACAGGAGAGAGAGAGAGAAAAGAGAAAGAAGAGGGAGAGGAGAGACGAGAGAGGGAGAGAGAGAGAGAGAGAGGCATAGAGAGGAAGGCGGAAAGAGAAAGCGACAGAGAAAGAGAAGAGACAGAGAAAGAGAAAGAGAGAGGAACAGAGAGAGAGTGAGAGAGTGAGAGAGAGAAGGGAGGATGGGGAGGAGAGAGAAAGAGGGAGATAGGACGAGGGAACAAACGCGCGAAGGGAAAAGAGAGAGAGAGAGGAAGAAGGAGAAAAGGGAGAGGACAATCTCGCAGAGTGAGCCGGAGGCTCTAAAGTACTAGGCATAGAAAAACCCCGGCTAGCACCACAGCAAAGGCTGGGATCTAGAAAAGATAACCTTTGCAAAAGCCAGGACGCCACGACCAATAAACTGCAGTTACCCTCAAACTTGGAATCTGCACAGGGGTCCCCTTAAGAGGAGCATGGTGTCTTCCAGGTTTTTTTTTGCAGATCCTATGACTTTAGGAGAAGATCTACGTGCAAAGCGCCATGGCTCACTGCTATAGTGGCCCCCTCTGTGGAATCTGACAAAAGGTCAGCTTCAATGAAGCACATGGTCTTCCAAGCCCGTTGGTCTAGGGCAACATGGGCAGGACATGTTGACTTCTGATTCTTGCGCGCCACACCAACCAAAGGACCCCCTGAAATGAATTAACTCCCCCGACTAAAGGGGGGGTGCCACCCCCTGACACTACCAAAATATTAACTTTCAGATTGTTGCCCATATTCTGTCTTCAACCAATATCAACCCATGGAGGAGACCCAAACATGTGCTTCCGCCACCCAGAATGGTGACCTTCTTGGCCCGCCTCACTATTGGGCTGAACGCCGAAAGTCGGGCAGCATCCGCTGTCGCGAATGCCTTGCGTTTGACTTGCTACCCTAGACTCAGTTGTTCAGTGACCCTGGAAACAAAGGGAACCCTTTTTGGGGAAGACCATTTTTAGTGGGGCAGCCACAAAAAAAAAGGAAAAAGGGTGCCACTGAACAACTGAGTAGAAACTAAGTGTACACCAGGGTGCAAGTCCATTGCGCTGGCTCCTTGATCTGCCCGTGGCTCAAAACCCAAATCGTAGCCCCAGTGAACATCCCAATCCAACCACTAAAATAGACTAAAATGGGTGGTGAACCTATCCGAAAATGGTACCATTGGTTTTTGAAGGCCATCTCAGTAAAGAGGAGTATTACACTATCATGGGGAGGTTGTGCCATCTGCACACTGTATGCACCCAAAGCAGGCCACTTTTTATCAAGCCAACACACTCACAAATAGCCGAGCATAGGCACCTTAGTCTTGGCATTTGTGACAGTGTGTCCATGCGCACATCAACCCACCATGAACCATGTCAAAGAAGCAAAACTTCGGCCTCGCCTGCGTATGATTGGGAGTGGGTCACCGTCTTGATTGAGGCTCATGATCGTTGGTGAAAGGTCCAATCACTCTGCTGTAAGCCCTCCAACACAAGCAAGGCCGTGTCCCCCATCTCCAAGAATGGTCTAAAGGCAGGTGCAGATCGAGAATTCTAAAGAAACATACTGAGGGGTAGGGGGAAACCTTGCCCTGGATGGAACGAATAATTCCGCGTGCTATCTATGTTCACCCAAATCGACTTAAGGACACTAGGTGCAGTAAAGTGGCAATCCTCAAAACTGCCCTCACAGCTAACAGGGAAACCACGATCAAACCAAGTTTGAGAACCCTCAAAAGGCCCAAGCCGACTGCGGATGGACAGAATCCACAGAACGCAGCAGTTGGTAGGTGGTTTACCCCATGTTTGATCAAACAACACGCGGACCGCCGAGAAAGCCCTCATAGGCGCCCTCACCATCCCAAAGCCAAGTCTCATTGCTGCAAGCCGGCGGACATCTGGCGAAACAAACCACTTCGATGGCCGGTTTCGCTTGTCTCAAAATGGGGGACCTGGTTGTTGACAATTACCATGTTCACTGGGACACCGAAAGGAAAACCACAAGCCTGGGGCATTGCGGCTTTATCTGTTGTGACACATCTGCCTCTATCTCAAAGGGGAGCCTCCTTCACAATTATTGGCTTCTTGACGAATCCCGTGATGACGAAACATCACATCTATGAATACAGGGACATACTGTGCATGGACGAAATCCTGCACCACTTTGAAACTATGGGAAACTGTTGTTTGTATTTGCAGGTGAATCATCATTCCAGGCTTTGTTCGGTGGCGCAGGTTCCCGTCCATCCAGAGTATCACCCAATAACTGCATGAGTTTGTCCATCCTCAGAAAACTGTATCATTCACCAGCTGGCCAAAGGCTTGGCGTCCGCTAAAGGATGCGTTTTAATAGCTCTTTTTTCAGGCTACCCTATCAATGGAGTAGTTTCAAAGGGGAGGCAAGGGACACCATTTGTGGGTTCCAAACAATTTTCAGTCACTACTTGCAAGAGTTCTGTGGAATATTCACTCGTGGAAGCTGCAGGTTCCCTCTTCCCGAGCCTCCTAAACGGCTATCACAAGTGTCCTGGGTATCCGCTCTCCAAGGGCACCCTTTCGGCCTAGTCCGGCTCCCAAGTTACTGGAACAACTTGGAGCCGATCCCAAAACCCAAGAGCCTCGCGTTGGTAGAGGTCTACGAAACTCTCAAGGTCCCAAGCAAAAAACCGAAGGTGCCTCTCGAATCTGAACATTCCCTGAAAACTGATTCTAACTCTTGCAGGGAATCTGCAACCTTCATGGGCACGGTCGCGAGCTCTTCTCGCAGGATCCGCCACAGTCTAGTATGTATATATATATATATGTACATATATATATATATATATATATTTATATTTATATAACGGTTGTCTTCTTGTCGAGGGCATCCTTTTGGGTGGTTGAGTGGAACCGCCGTTGAAGCACCCATGTTGAAAAATGTCTCTTCCTGGTGCCAAATATGTCTGCAAGGTCGTACAACAAAAAGGGCCGAAAACATTGCGCGCCTTGCTTTCTATGACAACATTTGCTTTCCAAGCACCCAACAACCCCATTCTAACTAGTCTTGACCCTTATAATATATTGCAAGGACCGCAGGCTGGGTGCATTTCGTGCTTCGCGAAATGCGCCTATGGAACTGCTCGCTTTGACCTAGGACATGCGGCCCACCCAGCGAGCGCAGAGTCGGGATGAAAAGCGGCCGGTCAGAGTTCAAATGCTCAACGGGGCTGGAATCAACTTGGTGGGGCAACATATGGTTTAAACACCACCTTGACAAGGGAAGAATCATCGGAACCTGTGGTTTAAACATGTTGAAACCAATGGGTGGCCCCACCCTAGGAATCAATTCCTAAGCATTTGGGGCGGCACCAGCAATCTCGAAGACACCCGACTCAGGAACCCGACTGATCCCACATGGCCGTGGATGGCCTCATAGATAAAACGACCATACACCCCTAAACCCTCCCTGCACCAAACCACCGGGCTCCAAACCACCAATTGGTCGGAAGCTGGATGTTGGGCGCAAAATAGCCCAAAAGTTCAGGATTCCTTTGAACGTATAGCAGAAGCACAAGCCTCGTTCGTCCCAGCCCGGCTGAATGCAGCAGAATTACTAGGTGTCCCAATGGAATTCTCGTCCTTCCATGATGGCGAAGGAGGCCGATTCATTGAACTCCGAACTACCCGAAAGCCGATTTGTTTGGGCAGGGACGCAAAAGCTTCCAGCTGGTAAACCAAACCGCCGAGAGAAACAAAGCGGTTACACATGGGTTTGTCCCATAGGGGAAACCCCGAATGGCAGGATTCCTAAATTGTCCCATTCAACCAACTAGGTTCTCCAGCACAGAAGTTAGAATAAGGGTACCAACTTTTTTCTGTAGCCTATTCCAGTAGGGGAACCTTGTCCCCCAAAAAAGTTGGTAAAAGGGCACCTAGCTGGGGGACCTAGCCAAACCACAAAAAGGATCTGGAGCCTCACGCGACTTTTTGGCCGCGAAGGCCAAAATCGAATCCAAGCCTGGCACAGGGTGGCGTTGTCCAGGCCGTCCGTGCTGACTTCTGCGTGCGAAAAAACTGGGGGTGAAAAAGTGGGGGGAGGGGGCGGGGGGTCTGGAAAAACATGGAAAAATCCACCCATCCCCTGGTTTCCTTTTGGTACTCAGAGAGGACTATTTGATGATTCAAATTATTTAGCAATCGGCAAATATCCGGGTGGAATACTAATCCAGGAGACCCATGGGGACTCCATGTAAAAGCGGACATGTATGGTCAGCAAATGTCAGCAACGTCGGCACTTTGTTTACGTCGAAACGATGTCAGCCCTTGACCAAGCCGAGCGAAACCTTTTCCACCAACGGGCGTGTCAATGTCGAGTGTGGAGTTCCTGATGGGAACAATCATGGGCCAGCAAATTGGAGCGTCGCGGTTATCAACGCGACGCGTGCGGGAACCACCACCCTTGATGCGTGCGGCCGAATCCGATGTTGAGGCAAACACTTGAGGCGAAGATGGAACCCCCCAGCAAGCTACAAGGATATTCCAATACTCCCACCCCAAACAGTGGGACTTAGGGAGAGGCGGTATACTATAGGGAGAGCTGATCCAAGGTCCTCCGAAAGGGAAGATGTGCTGACAGGGGTTAGCTCCTTGTCCAATTCTCATTTTAATTCAACTGGGACAATGTTCAGGGGGAACCTGGGGTGCAGATTGGACTGAAGCAGGTGTCACAGGCTTAAAAGAAATACGAAAACCGAAAACAAACAAACACTTTGCCAGGCATAGACCCCGAGCCTAAAAGTTAACTTGCTGGTGAGACAAAGGCAGGCAGAAGGGCAACAAGTGCAACAAGTGGTCTGGCGGCACGCTGTTGGGAACGACACAAAACCCAAGCAACAGTCAGATCAAACACACCCCAATTCAAAGGAACTTTGCTGGGACCTGACCTGTTCCTCCAATTTTAGGGGCCTCAAAAGTTGAGCCTCACAGCCCAAGGTACGCTAGAAAAAGTTCAGATGGCTCCCGTCAATAAGTTTTGGGCCTCGGTTTAGGGTTTCACAGGTCAGCGCTCCCCTCCCTAAACCTTTTCCGGATTTAAGACTGTCCACAGCTCCTCCTTGGTTCGATTGGGATGTTGGAACCAACCGGTCGCCCTTTAAGGGATTCTGAAACGCTCCACCCAAAACCTGTCTTCCCCAAGAACCAGCAAGTCGAGAATTCCTAAGCTTGAAATAACGGAACCCAGCAAAGCACCTTTATGAGCGTGTATAAGTTGGCTGGGCACAAAGAAAACCGGCTCAATCAGACGAGTCTTGGCAAACGATACTTCACACTTAAACTCCAAGTTCCCGATCGGAGAAACCTTTGGATCACAAATCTATGTGGCTATGGGTCAAAACTCGGTACCCCCAGTGAACATCCCAATCCCCACTAAAATAGACTAAAAGTGGGTGGTGCACCTACCCCAAAAAGGCACCATTGGTGTTGACCCACAGCCATATGATTGAGCACCACGAGAGCTTCAACCCCGTCAATCAGGGACCTGGAGCTTGCCTGAGTTCCTGAGTTGGGGCGGCAAGCTGAAGACACGCATTAGACACCCGTGGTAGCGGGTGACAAATGAGAATGTAGAAGTGATCGAAGAAACACCTGCCTGAGTTGTCGAAAACGGTGACTGGAAAAGCTGGAACATGGGGCCCTGACTTGTGCACCTAAATGGGGAACAAGCAACAGGCAACGTGTTCGCGTAACCCTATCGCGGATCTCCAGTGAAAGGAGTTCGGGAACGAAACCAGAAAACTCATCTAACTGGCACAGCATGCGACGGGCGTGTTTCGGAGAGCCTGCGGTTTTTCTTTTGACTCAACACGTTGCAACTAAAAACACGCATGGCCCGAACTCGGTCCCCACCACTTGTTTCCCAGTCCGATCGACTTTCGGGACTTCGACGACTCGCTTCGCTTCCGAGCTCTGAGGCCGCCGGCCGCTATACTGCATAGAGCACTTGATGAAGGCCTGCATGTCGCAGCCGTCGCCGCCGCTGGAGCCGCCGTAGCCGCCGTTGCCGCCGCCGTAGCCGCCGCCCTGGCGGCCAGAAAAGAAAACCACAGGCTCCCCATATCGAGGGTCTCATGCTCTTGGGTTCTGAGAATCTTTCTGGATAGTGCCCTTCTCAAAACGAGATTCAGACCTCTGTTGGTTAAGATATACGGGAAGCAAAAAAGAACACGTCGTCTTTGTAGGTGACTGATTCCCATGTCTCGCCCGATTTTCACCTGAATTCGGTTGCGCCTGCTCCGCGCACTTGAACCCGATGTTCATCCTCTGGCAGCCCTCAGGGAGATCCAGGACGGCCGCCTCAGAGTCCATCCTTCATGCTCTGGAATCTCAACGTGTCATGACCCCTTCAAGATCCGTCACCCAAAGAAACAGGTCCTCATGCCCCATTCTTGAAGTGTCGACTGTATTCGGCCTGTGCTTTGCTTGCATCTGTTTCTTTGGGGCAACCGAAAGGGACACCGAAATCCATGTTGAGGTGCCCGTATTTTGCCACGCACCAACATAGGTGAAATAAATTTGTCAGGGTACCCTTTTCAGGTTGGTTTTGATGGAAACCGAAAGGAAGACCAAAGCAGCTTTTCGGAACCAACTCCTGTTGAAACAGACTTCCACGCCTGCAAAAGCATGATTTCCTTTGGGGAGTACTCACTTGAGTTTCTTAGGACCAGCACGATCGTCACAAGTGAAAACAAACCAAATGATGGCCTTTCTTTAGGGCATCCCCCCAATGGCGGTTCTTTCGTGGGTTCTCCATTCAAAAGATTCAAAAGATGGACCTGTGAATGGGAAAGGATTCCGAACGGATGAAGTGAGAGGTGGCAGTGATTGTTTTGGAGCGTCTTTATGTGAATTTTAGTAGGGGACCCTAGGACGTTAGGGATTCATGGCCACCAACTTCAGCAGCGCCGAGCCCGCGGAGATGTGTCAAACGCCCCCCATTCCACACCATTTCGACATGCAGGAATATACCAAGCATCAGAGCCAAATGGACATTTCTCAAAATTGTGGTCCCCTGAAACGGTTGGTGTCCCCTTGGTTTGCCTTTAGCTATAGTATACCAAGCACAAGTGGTGCGAATCCCATTCTGAGAAAGCCCCAAATTGATGACAACACCTATCAGGCAAGAACTTGCCAACTGAACCCACCAAATCCACGAGTTGGCTTTTTCGGCAGGCCAACTAGTTCGACCAAACATATGTCCCACAAGGCCGACCTGCCGAGATGGCTGGTTATAGGTAACAAGTCAAATTCGCCGGCCCCAAAGCGATGACGCGAATCCAGGAAACAGACAGTTTGAAGATGGGAAGCTGAAGAGGTATTCTTCAACAGACACCATGTGGGTGTCTTTTTCAGGGGCCCCCTAAAATTTTGTGGTTTTCTGGTTGGTTTCACTTTGATTGATCCACACCTCGTGCCACTCGTGCCGAGGCGCCGGGAACTGGTCGCTTTCCATGCAGCACCCGTGCCGTGTGAGGCCTGGAATTCTTGAGCTGCCTTTTGCTCCCGATGCTTTAGGTCCATGTTCCCCCCCCCCCCGACGAACTTGAACAAAAACAAGTTGTACACGCTTTGCAAGGAAAAGGCAGGGCGAAGCCCCGCAGCGTGGGAGCCTCAAGGTAGCCTCATACCAACCATGTAGAGGTTTGGCGTGTAGACCGTCAGTGAAGAACATTGAGAACTGCAAATGACAATGGCGACTCCAAAAGCCGGAAACAAACATCCGATTGTGTTTTTCGCCGGGAACTTTGTTGGAAGAACTCCCTTTGCTTGGTTTTGAAGGCAAAACAAAACAAACAATATTTGGGGAGGGTTTTGTAGTTGAGCCAAACCCACGAGTGGTGTGGACAATGGTTGCCTGAACCTTTGTGTGGGTGTCCATTTTTTTTAAAACTAAACGAGAGCCAAACACTCAAGTCAACAAGCCGTGTCCCAGCATCGAGCTCTTTATAATGAAGAACAACAAACAAATTCCCTCCCCAGCCTACGAAGGCAGCGCGCGCTCGCCCCTCAAAGAATTTCGGCGTAACTTCCTAAACGCGGGGGTAGGTGTCTACAGGTACTCATTTGCCGAATGGGGAACCCCGAAAAGGTCCGAGTTCCCTTTGGTTCTCTTTGAAACAACACCCCGAAACGATACTTACCCTCAAACAAAGGGTTCTGTGTCAGTAGTTCCCTGTGAATTTCAATCCGCCAATGCTGGTCGTCCAAATCATGTTGCACTCTGTCCAAAGTTTGTACATATTCACCAATACCCCTTGGGAGGTGAACCGCAAAGGTTAGCTGTTGTTCCTGCTGTACTGGAACGGGTTGGCATCCAGGAAAACAAGGGTAGAACTAATACAGGGTGTGGACGTCCTACTTTCAGGGGATATCCGCCGACCCCTTTCTCCAAAGTGGAGGCGCATGGGAACGGCTTGTCTTGTTCCGTGTCTTAGTGATGATTATCATGACATGCAGGGGATACGTTGTCATCTGCTGCTGATGCTGGGGATGCATAGTGATGACGTTAACTGCTGGTGATGCTGAGGATGCGTATGATGATGATGATGATGAACATGATGAGGAACATGCTGATGAACATGATGATGATGATGATGAACATGAAAATGATGATGGTGATGAACAAGATGATGAAAATGATGATGATGATGATGATGATGATGATGATGATGATGAACATGATGATGAAAATGATGGTGGTGGTGTTCGTCATCATCATGTTTGTCGTCGTCGTCAGTCCTCATGTTCGCCGTCGTCATCATCATTTTGCAGAGGATGCCTTGTCATGATTGTCATGAGTAGTAATAACGCATCCTCTGCATTCCGGTACACTTGAAACGTACATGAAAAAGAAGAGCGCCACGGTCTTCATGATGAACGTGATGAGGAACATGATGATGAAAATGATGATGATGGATGAACATGAACATGATGATGAAAATAATGATGATGATGACGACGATGATGATGAACATGATGATGATGATGATGATAAATACCACCATCATCATTTTCATCATCATGTTCATCATCGTCATCATTTTCATAATGCAGGGGCATCATCATCATCATCATCATCATTTGCATCGTCATGTTCCTCATCATGTTCATCATCAAAACCGTGGCGCTCTTCTTTTTCATATACTTTTCAATTGCCGTTAGACCCGACTGGAAATGCAGAGGATGCGTTGTCATGATTGTCATGCTGATGCTGGGGATGCATACTGATGACGGTTTTGATGATGCGCATGATGAGGAACATGATGATGATGAGGATGATGAACGATCATGATGAAGATGATCATCATCATCATCATCATCTTCATCATCATTTTCTTCATCATGTTCATCATCATGTTCATCATGACCATCATCATGTTTCTCATCATGTTCATCATCAAAACCGTTGCGCTCTTCTTTTTTCACACACACTTCCATTGTGCCGTTAGACCTGACTTGAGATGCAGGGGGACTTGTAGTCATGATTGTCATAACAACTGCTGGTGATGCCGGGGGTGCATAGTTCATCATCATCATCATGATCATCATCACCATCACCATCTGATTGCATCCCCAGGTGTTCCTGACGGCTTGCTTCTCGCGAAGACAAAGCGATGGCACAAAGCCCACACTTCGCATCCACAGCAATGCATCGAAGTCTTGAGAAGAAAAAAAAGGCCCCCAACATGGTTTTGCTGCCCGGGTTTCCACACACCCGGAACACTTCTTGTAAAATTCAACAACGTACTATTTATCATGCAAAATTCTCCCGCAGTGGCTTGTTTGAGATGCAGGGAATGCGTTGTCATAATTATCAGAACAACTGCTGGTGATGCTAAAAATGCAAAGTAACAATTATCATCATAACTGCTGGCGATAATGCGAATGCATCCCTAATGTTGGCTAAATAAATGCATCATCAAAAACATCATCATTGGTCACTGAAATCCAGCTCTTGCAATACTTTGAGAATCAGCTGTACAAACCGGAGTATGAAGCTTGGAAAGGTGGCAAACTAACTACTAAGGTTGCAAATCTGTGGCTTTCCTTGAAGGCTGGGAATTACGCAGCACCCGCCGATGCTGCCGCTCTTCTTTTTCATATGCAAGCAGGGGCCGGCGGCACAGGGCGGCAGCCCTTAAATCCGGGCGCCCACAGGCGAGCCCGTGGTTTCCCCCGAAGGCCTTCGGTTCCCTCTAACCGAAGGTTATAAGGCTCGCGCCCCCTGCCGCCGACCCACTCTAGGTACTCTAGGTTCACTCTAGGTTCACTCCACGTTCACTCCGTGTCGAACGGAGGCTGCATTCACTGCTAAGGGGCGAAGGATTTGTGAATTTGTTCAGGCGATTTTTGACGACTTGTTGAGCATATCACCTGCATCGTCCGCATCCATGGCGGACATTGATGCGGATAAGGCCGGTGATGCGGGGGATGCTGGGGATGTTGTCCCCTGAGTTGGGCCAATTTTGCCGAGAACGTGCAAAAACACAGTGTTTTTGAAGGTTTTTGGCGGGTGCAAACGTGGAAAGTATGGAAACCTGCTTAGCAGGCAGGCTTCAACGGTCCCGGCCGACCTTGATTTTTGGTAGGCTTTTCGGTTAACCGCAGAAAAAACACTGTGTTTTCGCTGGTTTTGTATGGATTCAAGGCCGGGCGCAAACGTGGAAAATGTGGAAACCTGCTTAGCAGGCAGGGCTCACCTCTCCCCGGCCGAACCCGATTTCTGGCAGCGTTTTTTGGCGAACCAGTAGAAAAACCGTGTGTTTTTGCTGGTTTTGTATGGGTTCCAGGCCGCGCGGTTGCGAAAATCATGACAGCACGTGGAACACTGATGCTTTTCGGGGCGCCCGGCTGTCAGGCGTAAGCCCTTGCGCCCACAGGCGAGCCCGTGGTTTCCCCGGAGGCTTCGGTTCCCTTGTTAACCGAAGGTTATAAGGCCTGCGCCCCTGCCGCGGACCCACTCTAGGTTCACTCTAGGTTCACTCTAGCCTCACTCCAGGTTCACTCCACGTTCACTCCGTGTCGAACGGAGGCTGCATTCACTGCTAAGGGGCGAAGGATTTGTGAATTTGTTCAGGCGATTTTTGACGCATCGTCCACATCCATGGCGGACATTGATGCGGATAAGGCCGGTGATGCGGGGGATGCTGGGGATGTTGTCCCCTGAGTCGGGCCAATTTTGCCGAGAACGTGCAAAAACACAGTGTTTTTGAAGGTTTTCGGCGGGTGCAAACGTGGAAAAATATGGAAACCTGCTGAGCAGGCGGGCTTCAACGGTCCCGGCCGAACTCGATTTTTGGTAGGATTTTCGGTTAAAACACTGTGTTGTCGATAGTTTTGTATGGATTCAAGGCCGCGCGAAAACGTGGACCATGTGGAAACCTGCTTAGCAGGCAGGGCTCACCTCTCCCCGGCCGAGCCAGTAGAAAAACCGTGTGTTTTTGCTGGATTTGTATGGGTTCCAGGCCGCGCCGTTGCGAACATCATGACAGCACGTGGAAAACTGATGCTTTTCGGGGCGCCCGGCTGTCAGGCGTAAGCCCATAAATCCGGCTACGCCTTCTGGGGTAGCATGTCCCCGCTAGGCAATTAGCCTGCTAGCTTTAGCTATAGGGGCTGCACCCTGGTGCCACCGTCCCTCGCCACTTGGTCGTGATGCGCTGCCTAAATACGGCACCTCTGCATCACCAGCTCGGGCTTGCGGTTTTGCTTGCCTGTGGGAAACCCTCGCAAAACATCGCGTATATGCATGGTTTAGGCCATGTGGCTGACATCATCAGGGTCTGGGGTTGGGCCTGGGTGATGCTTCAGCGGGGCTTGGTCTGCAGCATCAAGACTTCCTTCCAAAATGCCTCTCAACCCATGAAGCACTGTTATTTACAAGGTATCGGAGGGATATAAGCGAGGCTCATTGCCGCGCATTTTGGCGCCAAGCGCTGCCGGGCATGCCGGCGATGCTGGGTTCTCGCTCTACAAAACGCTGTAAATACCGTCAAAAAACTGCTGTGCTGAGCGGTGGGCTGTTGTTCTCTCCGTTTTACTTTTGCTGTGGCTGGCTCGTGTGCTGCGCGGTCCTTGCTTTTTTCCCGTTGGTTTTCGGGCCTTCTGGCGCGCGCGCGCGCGACCCCAGCCACAAAACGCCGCTTTTTACGGTGTTTTGTTGCATTTGCTCTTTTTGGGCTGCTCTTTCTGCGGCCTCTGGCGCGCGCGCGCGCGACCCCATGTCAGCCTTCTGGGTTGGGGCCCGGCTGGGGCCCAGAAAGCTGGAATCCCCGGCATCATCTGGGGTTGGGGTGGGCAACATGCATAACCTAACCAGCCATATCATAGCACAGGATACGTTACAAAAAACATGACATGACACGTTGTAACTTCAAAGAGGCGTAGCCGGCTAGAGGCCGCAGGCCCAGAAATAAATTGATATAAAGAGTCGAGACATCTGCAGGCATCATTGTGACTCTGCTGTGAATGGAACTGTCTTACAACCGGGGAATAACACTGGCTCAGTAGCGAGCTGAGAGCATCTATCTGGAGTCTGGAGTCTCCAAGATACCATGAAAGACCTGACCCCTCCATTAGACATCCGGGATTGTTTGGGGGTCTCAAAACCTGGCTATTCAAGGAGGCGTCTGGGTGTATAAGTATCCCAAGCTTGTGCAGCGGCAACCTCCCGACCGAAAAAACAAAAAAAAACAAAAAACAAAAAACGTGGCAAACCCATGGACTGTTGGCTCCAACAAAACGTGTGAGTGGAATAAGAGGTCTATGCACAAAATTCTCACCACCGCCCATGCCATTCAACCAGCTAAAGCGGCCTGCAAAAATGGGCGATAGGGGGTTTTGGGGTCTGTTCACTTGCCAAGATGCACGCATCGGCGCCCATCGCCAACTTAGTGCATTGGTGGCACCAAAATCGCAATGCTTCGCACTGGGAAACAGCCGGCCAAGAAACACGACAATTCAGTGGCCCATCCCAGAAAACCACCAAACTTCATATGTTCAGTCCCATGTTGCTTGAGATGGGTGTGTCTTTAAGGGCACGTAAAAAGGGCAAGGGGACACCAACATTGACGGCCCTTGGAAAACATGCCTAAGCCTGGCAACCTTAAAGTATCATTGTGACCTACGCGTAGGTCAGCCCAACTGGCGTTTTGATGTTTGTTACAACTGGCACTTAAGAATATAGTATCACTCCAGCGACATGTAACATGTACGTGTGTTAAGCATTATTTGAAAACGTGTAAGCAAAACGGTGCATAACAAATGTAAAACCGACGCACAAAAAATAAGAAGATAATAAATACTAATCGTAACAAATGTGTATCCAACTCAAACAAACATGGGTTCGCTTGGCTTGCCTACACTGTATGTCGCACAAAAATTAACACCATTTTGGAGACCCCAGATTCGGCTAGTGCAAGCACCCATGTTGGACACAAACACAACCAACACACACACAAACACACACCGTCTTGCTTTGTGTTGGCTGGGTTTCACCTTGGAAACGCTTGTTTTGGAAAGCGTTTGCTACCCTTATAAGATTGATTTTTTATTGAAGTTGACAACATGACCTTCCTGGCGCTGGAGTCGACTAGGCACGACTGCACGCGACTGCTACTATCTACAAAGATCCTTAGATACCAAACTAGTACTTGATAAGTTTCAACAAGCACCTTGCACGTACGGCAGCCCAAGAAACGAGAACGCTCAGGGAGCGCCTCTCGTCTCATTGCTTCCTCATGAAGCATCACACGCTCCATGGACAGCTGTGCAAAACTATTGTTGAAGCCGTTACGGTTGCCCTAGCATCAAGGGTTGCCCGGTAGAAACCCAAATCATCGGAGGTTGGCAAGCTTGCAATTTGCCCGCAGACAGGTCTTTCGGGACAAGTCGATGGGTGCGACATGGTGCGACCTTCTCGAACAGACACCCACCAGCGATGCGACGATGGAACCCCCGTCAGGCCATGATGGGGGGCCTGTGGCCATGCAAACTGGAAAGTGCCACCAAGTTGGACACTTTTTTTCAGGGGCCTCAAAGAAGCTGTCTGGACAACTGGAAAACGGAACCAGAGACATCCCGAGACCATGCGTCGCTGGCCTCGCTCTGAAATCTGGGGCCCCACACATGGCAGGCCTCCATTTGCATCTCCCTCACATCTTTTGGACCGCGCTCCGAATGGGAGTCTGTGTGAGTGTGACTCCCCATCCCATAGCTTGCACCTTTCAGCATACTTAAAAAGGCATTACAGAACTGTGGTAACCCAAGAAGGGCATTTGCACAAGCATGGGCATAGGTCTATGCAACAAAATAGTCCATAAAAACACTGGATGGCTTCAGAAAAGAATGCAACTGCTCAACGTGCTGCCACCATAAGTTGGTCCGGAAAAGTAAAGTAAACAACAGACAAGTTGCTCATAAGCCCAGTAGCCTTTTGGTAGTTAGCACGATTTTTCAGACGGATTCTTTGGTGGACGTTTCCCAATTTTTTGGGGAGTCATGTCCACCAACCACTCAGTTGTTCAGTGACCCTGGAGAAAAAAAGGGAGTCCTTCTTGGGGAAGACCATTCTTAGTGGGGCAGCCACCCAACAAAAAGGGGAAAAAGGGTGCCACTGAACAACTAAGACCATGTGAGCAGTGCCGAACATAGGGTACATAAAACCCTCTACTAACCAACCACTTTCGCGGAACCTTTCGCGATGCTTTCGCGGCCACACGCTTCACTTTCGCGGGCATGCGTTTTGTCATGATCACTTTCTGGAGCTTTTCGCGACGCTTTCGCGGAGGGCTCTTCTTCAACCACTTTCGCCGCAAGCTTTCGCGGGCTTTCGCACCCTGCGTTTTAGTCTTCGCGAGGCTTTGTTAGGAGAGGCCCTCAATTAACTCCTTTCAGAAGGGTTTTTGGCGCTGCTCATGTAGTCGTTTGTGAGGTGGGTCCAACAACCTAGCGGCGCCAGTTGATCAAACCGGAGCCCTCCCAAAAACCGAAGGGGAACCACTAGGTGTCCCACCACTCATCGGTCTTTGAGATGCAGTCTGGCACTCCCTCAATTTGGGCCTGCTGGAACTTAGACCTTGCAAAATGCGAGCTCTCACCAAAGAACATCCTGCAAGCCGAGTTTAGAGTGGAACGCATGCCAAACGGACCAGGCCCGAACAGGTTTTTCCCCACAAACATGCCCAGTGACTGCGCTTGGAGGGCTCGGGGGGTCGCGCATGTTTGGGTATGGGTCAAACGTACCCAGGATTCCACTTTCGCGGGTGGCGTATTTTTGACCCACACCCAGTTGAAGGGGATGATGAGGTTCTATGTTGATGCAGTTGTGTGCGAATTGCACAGGTGACCCAATTCTTGGCACGTCGAGATCGCAAGAATGGCATTTGCACAGAAATCACTCTGTGTCTAAAACTAACGCTGAGCAGGGCAGCACCGATGG
Organism: Effrenium voratum; assembly: GCA_963377175.1. Lineage (NCBI taxonomy): Eukaryota > Dinophyceae > Suessiales > Symbiodiniaceae > Effrenium > Effrenium voratum. The sequence goes on along the minus strand of CAUJNA010003405.1, from coordinate 220,955 downwards.
CACCTGCACAGACCTCCGCCCCCACAAGAAGAAGAAAGCAAGTCATTGGCACTCTACGAACCGAGTAACCCCCAGCTTTTTTGCCGCTGAAGAGTTCTTGCCGTCATGCATTTCTTGGGGTTCAAAACCACAGGGTGCTTCGACGAACACAGCACAGGCGAAAACAAACAACGAATTACCTGGTGCCATGAGAAAAGGGCAAGAGAGTATGTGGTCAAGAAATAGAAATGACTAAACCAGAATGATGGCACAAGTGCCACGTACCTTCACTCAACTGCAACAACAATTTTGTCTTGAGTCTCTATTGCACCGGTCACCCAGAAGTTGCCCCTTGTTCTGTGGTGCTAGCTGTAAGACTCACCTAGCACTACCAGATTGTATCTCCACCTGGAGCACCCTTCGTTACCTAAATTTCTGCCCTTAGCCCAAACGTATTGCAAAACCAGGGGTCGTCACCAAAATACGGTAAATGTACACTTTTTGCTGCTTCGAGTGTTTTTCCCAAAACCGGGCTGGTCGGTCCTCCAAGATGATCGGTCGCTGAATTGTCGAAAGGAGCGAGCAGAATTCGAAGTGCAAAACGAGCGCAAATATCCGCAAAACGAGCACAAATATCCGCAAACGAGTGCAAAATCAAAAAACGTAACAATGCCCGCCGTCCTCTGGATGGAAGAAGGGATTTGGTCGAGCGTTTTTCGGGGTGCGAGCGTTTTTTGCGGGGTCGAGCAGAAATCGGCAGTTCGAGCGTTTTTTTCTCGTACCTAAAAAAAAAGGTACGTTGGGTGCCTCAGGCAACAAGAAGCTCATGCTATCATGTGCAATCGAAGAACTTGCGCATAAAACCCAATACTTCAGTTGCAAGTCACGCCACGCGTAGATCACAAGGCTTTACCACGTTAAACCCAAAAGGGTGACAGTCAATTGGTCTGTCAGTCGTGGCTTATGTAACTGGGTCGTTTGAGAGCATTTCCCTTCTGTGTTGAAGGGGTTGCCCCCGATTGAGTCATAATCAAAACCAGGTATCAAAATGGTCTACCCAGAACCACGTAAAGAATTTAGAAGGCGGATATCCGCAATTTATGGTTGGGTTTATCCCTTACTAACCTTCATCTACCCGGGTTTTGAAAACGTGGCTCAATTGAAGGTAGACCACCAATCTAGCTGAAGACGGATGACTGTTGCCACCTATAGACCATCGGGTCGATTCGCTTTGGACCACGAATGTTTGCCCAGACTGTCCAAGCCAAAGTGGGCAGAAGGATCATGCAATGGGAAAACAGTTTCCCTTCTTGGTGTCCTATTGCGGATTAGGATTAGAATCACGCATCCTCGTTTTGAACCTAGCTTGTCCCTGCAATTCCCTTCGTCTGCCGGATCCTGGAGTTTTGAAGCGCTCATGGGGTTTTGGAAGCGCCTGCATGTAGACATAGCCCCGCCTTTGCCCGTTAAGCTTTGCCATTTTAGATGTCACCTGACAATCCGGATAGCTCTCGAGTGGCATGGCCCATAAACTTCCGTGCGCTCAAGCATGGCAGAGACCAACACTGTCGCAACCCGGGCCCACTTGCACAGCAGCTACTGCGGATGGACGCAATCCTGCACCACCGAAGAAACCCTTGAATGATTCGATTCCCCTGTAAATACCAACAAGCAATGGTTTCTCTTTGTCTCAAAGTACGAGCGGATTTTGTCCATCAGTAGGTTTCCCACCCAAAATCTTCTTGGCACTTCGCTGGTGCGCGCAACCTCGCATCATGCTTCGGATGAATTGACAATCGAAGGGATAACAAATCCCAGGCTACCCGTACCGCTGCGCAGATTTTTCCACCGGGCAAACAAACCTGTGGGAGCCTGGGCCCTATACTGGCCGCATGGTTTTTGGCAAGCATTCAAAAGTTGTAGTAGGTAGATTATCGCATACAAACCAAAGGCAATTGTCTGGTAACGTGCGGCTGCGGGTCAAACATAAGGTACCCAAACTGGAAGCCATGTGAACCAAGGGCTAACACCTGCGGTCCTCTCATGGTGTATTTCTTGACCCATACCCGTATGGCAACTCGGAGCCCTGTAAACAGGTCACACAGCATTTATCTGGCCAAGTCACGAGGAGGCGTTGGCGTGTCCGTTGGGGATAAACATGGCCACGTTGTTCACCATGGGCATGCACATTGTGGTGAGGTCAGTTTGCTCGCACTGGCCACAGGTGAGGACGGAAGACGAGAAGGAGGGAAGAGGGAAACAGGGGAACAGGGGAACAGGGAGACTGGCCTGAAAAGGCTTGGCCTGCTTTTGAGGGGCACTTTTTGGATTTCTTGAAGGGGAAGCCAAAAGGACTGTCCATGGGGCCCCCAGGGCCCCCAAGACACCCACAAATCTTGGCATGGCTCCAATTAGCAGTGACCATGCACGAAAAGAAGTCGATAGGCCGGCCTTCCAGTGGCATCACAGAAGTGGGCGTATGTTCCACATCACTGACCGTTCAGAACGGATTTACCTTTTCAACATGTGACCACAAGTTGGCACTTGACTGTTTGCCCACATACTGTGGAAGGGACCGAACCGTGCACCAGGCGCCGCAGAGTTCACCGGCCAAAAGGGTTGAAAGTTCTTGGGCCTTTCAACCAGACGTCTGTTGAAGTTTGCCTACTTACTATTTATAAAAAGGGCAAGTGCCTGGTCATCTGGTAAAACTTATGATTCATTGACGGGACATGACAAATCCCCCTGAGCTATCCTCGTGGGGCTTTGCTCGCCCCGCTGATTGGGGCCGCCTCTCCATTTGCATCTTGCTGGTTGGGTGGCACTTCCCGTTTGGTTTCAAGAGTAAAGGAAGCACATGTTCTACTTTGAAGGTAAATAACTTGCCAACGAAAGCAAGTATTCGCTTCAGCAAATTCACAAACATTAAACTGAACATCTTTGAGGGGCGAATTCGAAATCAGTGTGCCCAAAGACCGGGCGAGTTTTTCTGGCGTTAGCGTTCTCTTTCGGGAAGACGGATCCCTAGGTCCAGCATGGGGAAGTTTGGCTACTGGCGATTTGCAGAAACCGTACAGGGTCAGGCGTCAGCAGGCCGACCCTGCCTCTCATGGTACCGAAACATGAGCACCCATCCCTTTTCTCAACGGCTTTCCGGGCGTTTCCGTTTTCGCCACCCCAGCATGGGAAAGGTGAACCGGACACACAACTAACGAGCGGCCCCCTCCTCGAACACACGGACACAACATCGCAACGGCCCCTTCATGTAGAGTGCGCCCCAAATGTTGAAGAAGCCGGAAAGCTTAAAAGAAACCAACCCCTCCTGTTGCTTGCCCAGGAGTTTTGCCTTATCTACTAGGCAGCTCTGAGCCGAACCGCCATTTTGGGGCCCGCAACTACCCGTCGCGCCACGGAACCTGCCCGAAGAAGAAAAAAAACGCGCCCGCCCGAACCCGGACCGCCTGCGAGGGAGGTGTTTCGTGGTGGCCCTGGCGTGGACAAAAATCCGCGACGCCGGAGATCTCTTTGTTTTGTTGACTTCCGGTTTTCCTCTCAAATGGAGGTTCCTGTTGGTGTCTCTTTCCATTTCGACGCCGAAAAGGATACCCTCAACAAAGGAATCACAGCCTAGGTGGCCTTTTTGTAAGAGAAAAGGGAAATAGATGGTACTGGTGTGGTGTGGGGTACCTCCTAATGAGCCGCACAAGGCAGCGGCCGAACAGGTTAACAAGCCAAGATAAAAAGCGGCCCTCCGCACGGACGCATGCACGCACGAGCGCGCGGACATAGACACACAGACACGCAGAGGACACACACAGACACGCAGAGGACACACACACACACACACATGAAGCAACAACATGAAATAGATGACCCTGATATGACGCTTGCCACTTGCGCACACAAGACTGCGAGACGTGGCTGGTTGGGACATCCAGTTGCAAGCCGGGTTCAGTCTGTGATATGTTCCTGTTTCATCGCCCGTAAGCTTACATGTCGAGTTTGCTTCTCACCCAAGACTTTGGTAATGCATCTCAGCATGCGCTTGGGCCGCAACATCTCGCAGCCGGCAGCCGGTGCGCTTCTCGCAAGCTGCGGGGGGCTCCTTTTTGCCTCACTTGAATTCGGGATGTACCCGGGACCCAGATCCGGGGCCCGGATCCGCGACCTGGATCCGGGACCCGGACCAGAACCCGGGACCCGAATCTGACCCCCTTTAGCAGCATCGGAGCGGGGCAATTGTGACTTCAGAGGTCCTGAGGTTATGGCAGCTTACCGATGCTTTCCCATGCTCTACAAAACCGCAACTACCTTCAAAAAGCAGTGCCCTGTATTAGTATGAAAGCGCAGACTAAAAAGGACACCTACGTTATTGGTTGGGAGTGGCTTGCCGACTCCATACCGAGCGTGCTTCCCTTGGGCTTTCCTTTGAAATCATCATCATTAGGGTTTACTTTCCTTTTTGGCTTCTTGTCAAAGCATATGGGAACCCACCAGTCATAAGGAAGGATTGTTTTGGAACAACCCTTCCTTTCTTACCCTTGTTGGATGCGAGTTCAGGATCAGGGCAAGAACTGCTAAAAGAATGTAAGAGAGAATGCAGGGATCAATGTCACTGGTGAAGTCGGCATAAGGGTGCATCCTTCCCAGTGCTCCAAGTGATTCAGGTTTTCCTTTTACGCGATCGTATCTCCTGGTTCTGGTGGCATGTTCTATGTACAGCAACATGTTCTGAGAAGAAGGATCTCGTGTGCCCTTTACAACAAGCAAACAACCAACACGTGCTCCCGGTTGAAGGGCAACCAGGAGAGCATTGCTTCAACGACGGTGGTTTAAACAAAGCAATGATTGCTCCAACACTTCTAGCAAACAGGTCCCCTGTGCTTGAACCTACACAAACCCATATCGGGACAATTGTGACTCGGCTTTAGCCAATGGCTGACCAATTACTTGTTAAGGGCTTTGTGCCAGGGAAAACCCAAAATGGCAGATGTCCCTTCCCTGAACTCACACGCACACACACACATGAGCGGGCCGAATTGCAAAGGTTCGTCTCTTCCAAGCGCCTGCCTCATCGCACTTAAAACGTGTGTAGTAGCCGCACATTTTGAGCAATGTCTCGGCGTCTTCCTCAGCTCGAGAGCAACTTGGCAGCTTCGTCCCTTTTGAAACATAGGTTCCCCAAATTGAACCCTGGCAAGTGCAAACATGGACTAACCACCATCAGGAGACCTATGGTTTTGTGGTGGTTTCAATCTCAGACATTTCCGCAGAACATGCCAGAGGACCACCGCTCTGGTTTGGTCCCAGGCAGGTGCGGAGCTGTTTTACAGGGAGCTGAGGTCTCAAAGTGTGAAGGGCCAGCGGTCCCGCCCTCAACGTTAAAATGCAACAACTCCATTTCCGAGGTCCTCCAGTAGAGAGCTTAGAATACGGGTACCCTTTTTTTATAGTCTATTTTAGTAGAACCCTCCCCCAAAATGGGTGCTACTGGGGGACCGAGTTTTGACGGGAGGAGTGGCCCACTGGCACCCCATGATCACACATCAAGGTGGTGGGGAAGCTAGCATTGATGCGAGAAGGAGTCCAGGACTTCACGCAGTTTACTCAGAACTCAACCAGTTATCATGTTTCTTGCAAAACCCGCCTTACAGCGCAACATGCGGGTTTCAGGGCTTGCCTGGTGATAACACAATGCGCGTTCTACACATGCAATGTGCGAGGATGGCTTGCAAATGGCATCTCCAAACCTCCAGTTTCCATGTGAACAAAGAAGGGCGCACCTGTTGAAGTGACACTTTCTACTTCTTTTTACAGCCCCGGAACTGGACCAAGTAGGGGAAGCTCTCGTCATGGAAGGAAAACAGGAGGTAGCTGAACCCCCTCCAAAAGAAGGGACGAAAACAGTTCAATCACGTAAAAGGATGGGTCTCGCCATCTTGTCGAGCCGCGTTGAGCAACGCTCCGGCTCCGTCGCAGCAGTCGTGGCGTGTCGCACCTCGTCATGCGGGTGGCGCACAAGCTTCTGCCGATTGAGAAACATAGGGTGCAAAATGTCTACCTAGAGTCTCCTCTTTAAAAATTGGGATATTACCAAAAAAATGCGGTCATGGGCCTATTGTCCAGGGTCGTGGAGACTCTAGGTAGAATGAGGGTTTGGGGCTAGTGATTTGAACCCGCCATTTTGCGCGCTCCCTTCTGCGGACACATGTTTGCGTGGTAAACTGGGGCGGGGCACAAGGACCACCATTATAATCCGCCGACCCCCCTGCCTGCAAGGGGAAGGCGCTGGGGGAGTGTTCGTTTAGCGTTGGAGCGTGACTGTGGCAGCCTTCTCCCTTCCCTTTCGCCCTCGCCCGTTCAGCCCTGTACCTTACCAGCCTTCTTTCTTTCCCTTTTTTCTTGTTCTTCTTCGTTTCTTTTCTTTCCTTTTCCTTTCTGCTGCCGGCGCACTCCTTTGGTTGGTGCTCGCTGTAGACAAACGAGTGCGGCCTGGAAAAGCGCGGGAAGCGAAGCTTTTGTGGCTGGCCGCTCCCTCTGGACCGATAGCCTTGCTGCATATTGGACTCAAACGCGACGTTAGGCACCCGGCCGCGGCGGAGCAGGCTGCCGGCGCACTCCTTTGGTTCGTGCTCGCTGCGGCGAAGCGAGTGCGGCCTCCAAGCGCGCTGGACGCGAAGCTGTTCTTGCTGGTCGCGCCCTGGGGACCGATAGCTTTCTACTTTCTATATAGGATTCAAAAGTGACGTTCGGCACCCGGCCGCGGCGTACCAGCCGGTCTTGGCAAGACGCACAGCAAACCCAAAGGGATGAAAGACCAGGGAGAGGCAAACTGTGACAGACGCAGGCGCACATGGGCATGGACAGGCCGGGGATTGAACCCAGCCCCTCTCGCATGCTGAGCGGGTGTGATACCACTACACCAACTGCCCCTGAGCTGAGCAGGCCGAGAGTGCTCAAATACCTGCTGCGCATAGCTTTCAGCGCTGAAGCGGTCCAGAGGGAGCGGCCAGCCACAAAAGCTTCGCTTCCCGCGCTTGCGCCGGCAGCAGAGAGGAAAAGGAAAGAAACCAAAGGAGTGCGCCGGCAGCAGAAAGGAAGACTAGAGGCCGAACGGGCGGGCCCGCACTCCTTTGCCCACAGCGAGAACCAACCAAAGGAGTGCGCCGGCAGCAGAAAGGAAATGGAAAGAAAAGAAACGAAGAAGAACAAGAAAAAAGGGAAAGAAAGAAGGCTGGTAAGGTGAAGCAAAAAGGCCGGACGAGCGGGCCGTGACAGAGCTTCAGCGCTGAAAACTGTGCCCTGCAGGTGCTTGAGCGCTTTTCCAGGCCGCGCTCGTTTGCCCACAGCGAAAAGAGGCCGCTGGACGGACCGATAGCCTTGCTGCATATTGGACTCAAACGCGACGTTAGGCACCCGGCCGCGGCGGAGCAGGCTGCCGGCGCACTCCTTTGGTTCGTGCTCGCTGCGGCGAAGCGAGTGCGGCCTCCAAGCGCGCTGGACGCGAAGCTGTTCTTGCTGGTCGCGCCCTGGGGACCGATAGCTTTCTACTTTCTATATAGGATTCAAAAGTGACGTTCGGCACCCGGCCGCGGCGTACCAGCCGGTCTTGGCAAGACGCACAGCAAACCCAAAGGGATGAAAGACCAGGGAGAGGCAAACTGTGACAGACGCAGGCGCACATGGGCATGGACAGGCCGGGGATTGAACCCAGCCCCTCTCGCATGCTGAGCGGGTGTGATACCACTACACCAACTGCCCCTGAGCTGAGCAGGCCGAGAGTGCTCAAATACCTGCTGCGCATAGCTTTCAGCGCTGAAGCTCCAGAGGGAGCGGCCAGCCACAAAAGCTTCGCTTCCCGCGCTTGCGCCGGCAGCATCAAAGGAGTGACTAGAGGCCGAACGGGCGGGCCCGCACTCCTTTGCCCACAGCGAGAACCAACCAAAGGAGTGCGCCGGCAGCAGAAAGGAAGCAAAAAGGCCGGACGAGCGGGCCGTGACAGAGCTTCAGCGCTGAAAACTGTGCCCTGCAGGTGCTTGAGCGCTTTTCCAGGCCGCGCTCGTTTGCCCACAGCGAAAAGAGGCCGCTGGACGGACCGATAGCCTTGCTGCATATTGGACTCAGCCGCGACGTTAGGCACCCGGCCGCGGCGGAGCAGGCTGCCGGCGCACTCCTTTGGTTCGTGCTCGCTGCGGCGAAGCGAGTGCGGCCTCCAAGCGCGCTGGACGCGAAGCTGTTCTTGCTGCTTGCGCCCTGGGGACCGATAGCTTTCTACCTTCTGTATAGGATTCTACAGTGACGTTCGGCGCCCGGCCGCGGTGGAAACAGCCGCCCTTGGCAAGACGCACAGCAAACCCAAAGGAAAGAAGAGCAGGGATCGGCAGACTGTCCCAGACGCAGGCGCACATGGGCATGGACAGGCCGGGGATTGAGCCCGCCCTCTCACATGCTGGGTGTGATGCCGCTACACCAACTACCCCTGAGCTGAGAAGGCCGAGAGTGCTCAAACACCTGCTGGCCGCAGATTTCAGCGCTGAAGCTCTGTCACGGCCAGCCCGTTCGGCCTGTCTTCGCACTCCTTTGGTTGGTGCTCGCTGTGGGGGGCAAACGAGTGCGGCCTAAAACAGCGCTCGAACACCTGCAGGGCACAGTTTTCAGCGCTGAAGCTCTCTCGCGGCCCGCCCGTACGGCCTTTTTTCTTCCTTTTTCTCCTTTTCTGCGCACTCCTTTGGTTTCTTTCCTTTTCCTTTCTGCTGCCGGCGCACTCCTTTGGTTGGCGCTCGCTGTGGACAAACGAGTGCGGCCTGGAAAAGCGCGGGAAGCGAAGCTTTTGTGGCTGGCCGCTCCCTCTGCACCGATAGCTTTGCTGCATGTTGGACTCAAATGCGACGTTAGGCGCTCGGCCGCGGCGGAGCAGGCTGCCGGCGCACTCCTTTGGTTCGTGCTCGCTGCAGCGCAGCGAGTGCGGCCTCCAAGCGCGCTGGACGCGAAGCTGTTCTTGCTGGTTGCGCCCTGGGGACCGATTGCTGTCTACTTTCCATATAGCACTCCTTTGGTTGGTGCTCGCTGTGGGCAAACGAGCGCGGCCTGGAAAAGCGCTGAAAACAAGCAAACAAGCAAGCGAGCGAGCAAGCCAGCAAGCCAGCAAGCCTGAACCAGCCAAAAGCCGCTGCCAGAACAAAAAAAAACCTGGGCTGGCCCCCAGCGGAGGGGTCGGCGGCACTGGGCGGCAGCCCTTAAATTATATATATGGCAGTTGATCAATATTCCTGTTTCCGGAAAACGCCATCTTCGCGAGAAAAAATGTTTCTTTCGCGAATCTTTCGCGACTCCATCGCCACGCCCTTTTGTTTGCAGCGTGCGCTCTGGAGCCATTGTGGCTGCTGCAGTTGTGCTTGCAAACACGGTAGTCGCAGTTCTCGTTCGCCCTTGCCACTTGCGGTTGCCGGCGATGTGCGGAACCTTGCAACAAGCTCCCTGGTCTTTCGCCGGTCTTTCGCGGATCTTTCGCGAAACTTGCTCCAAAATAGCCCAGCCAACGTTATTGATTTGCACCAATCCCAACACAGGCAGGGAATCAATAATGCAAGTGTAGGTGCTGCGTATCTCCCTCTCTACAAGGGAGCGGGGTCTGCAAATATGTAAGTGCACAGGCAGGCCTCCAAGAATTCAACGCGGAATCTTTCGCGAAAAAATAAGTTTCTTTCGCGAACTCCATCGCCGATCTTTCGCGGAGGGATTTAAGCCAAGACGAATGGTCACCGAATACATAACTCCTTGCAAGGACCTTTTGATCAACCCCCATATATACATATTGTGCACACATGCATAACTGGGTATAGAAAACTGGGTGTCACACAGGCTTCCCAAAGAGTTGCAATGCCCTGGCGGGTTCAACCCAAAAAAACACTGCTTGTTGAGAACCAAAACGGTCTTTGACTTTGGTGGGTTTCAACATGGAGGGTTGGCCAATCCACATCCATGTTTCTGCTTCAGGGAAGCCCCTCAAAAACTGGCTCCTTGCGCAACCCAAGGTGAGTCAGAATCAAAACCTGGTACAGAAATGGTGAACCCAGCACCATGTAAAGAATTAAATAATTCCGGGTGGGACTGCCCCTTTCTAACCTTCATCTACCCAGGTTGTGATTGTGGCTCAGCTAATTAAGGGTCTTCCGGATTTCCTTTGAACAGCCCTGCCAAACAGGTCTCACGCTTTTGGCCGAACCCACCGAATCCGCCGGCCGAGGTCGCAGCAGTCGTCGAGCAGATGCGCCACCTTCGCAGGGGAGCGCTGTCGGAGTTCACTTGACATGCGAAACATCATGAGCCGCACTGGAAGAGCCGTTCTAGGAAGTTCTAGGTGTATTTACATATATAGAGAGAAATTGTTAAATACTACATGCTTTCTCCAGCAATACAGTTGGGCTACATACAGTTGCGCTTGAAAATGATCGAGGTGCCAAGATCTGACCCTCATGTCTGTCTCTGTGGGAAGCCCTGAAACCAGTATTACCCCGAATTCAACTCAAGTCCTCACGCTCCTTGCAAGGTCAACATCCATTACCAGCCACAAGAACCAAACAATGCAAATTGTTATAAATCATGCACTAAAAAATGGACTCCCTCAGTCAGAACTTGATTGGAACAAACACGACATGAGTTTGCAAGCATGTGGGTCAATGAAAGGGTCCTGTGTGAAGTGATGTCAGTCTCACAAAGCATCTTCCGAACCAACCGCCATCCAGCTGCACCTGCCCCGACAGCTTCAGGGAACTTTTCTGGCCCCCTGTCAGAATAAAGAGCCGGAAATAGCAAAGTCGCTGCAAACCTCCGGGGCCTTGTAGCTAGGACCTTCAGCTTCCCCTTTTCCGGCCTTGCGTTCAAAACAGAAAACCACCCTTCCCCAGGCCGACCCCTCTTCCGGACGCCTTCTCACGCAAACAGCCAGGAACCAAACCAGTTCAATTTCCAGCACTGTCCGTCCCCAGGTCCCAGGTTCCTTAACTGGCCCATCGATTTGATCCGGTAACCAAAGATATCTGGGCACCTCTTTGAAAGCAACAGCCCCTCTAAGTCTTTCCCTGCAGTCCTCTGATAAAACCAACGATCAAGCCTCAACTAAGTTTTGCTGTCAGCTGGAGCGCAAATACATTTCTTCCACCGCTTGACTCCGGAACAAAAAATACCAACTGGTCAACCCTTGCTTTAGCCTGCGAAACATGGAGCTGGCCAAGGAAAACCAGGGTGCAGGGAAAAATGAGGAAACGGAGAGGCTTCGTTGGGCTCGGAGGCGATTTGGCCGGGCCGCTTCGCAGAAGGCCGTGAGGTTGGCCCTGAGATGCATAGGTCAAGTTCGGACTCCGGACCCGAGGCCCTCAAAAAATTAAAGACCTGAGGAACCTTAGCAAGAATTGAAGCAGACTTCAACCCCTTGAGTATGACTGTCTAGCGGTGCACAAGGGGTACACTCCCGCACCAGAGGCAAGTGAAATGTTTTAATGAAATCAATTTTCCGCGTTTTTTTCCCGAAAGCTTCGCTAAGGGTTTTTCCGCGCGGAGCTCTCGGACCAACTTGCATAGAGTCATCTGCGCAGAGTCAAATACATAGAGCCAAGTGCATGGAGCCAAGTGCATCGAGGCAAGTGCATAGAGCCAAGTGCATAGAGCCGAGTGCACAGAGCCGAGTGCATAGAGCCGAGTGCATAGAACCAAGTGCATAGAGCCAAGTGCATAATTAGAGCCAAGTGCATAGAGCCAAGCGCATAGAGCCAAGTGCATAGAGCCAAGTGCATAGAGCCGAGTGCGCAGAGCCGAGTGCATAGAGCCGAGTGCAGAGAGCCGAGTCCAGAGAGCCGAGTGCACAGAGCCGAGTGCATAGAGCCAAGTGCGTAGAGCCAAGTGCATAGAGCCAAGTGCATAGAGCCAAGTACATAGAGCCAAGTGCATAGAGCCAAGTGCATAGAGCCAAGTACATAGAGCCAAGTGCATAGAGCCGAGTGCACAGAGCCGAGTGCATAGAGCCGAGTGCATAGAGCTGAGTGCAAAGAGCCAAGTGCATAGAGCCAAGTGCATAGAGCCGAGTGCACAGAGCCGAGTGCACAGAGCCGAGTGCAGAGAGCCGAGTCCAGAGAGCCGTGTGCACAGAGCCGAGTGCATAGAGCCAAGTCAAGTGCATAGAGCCAAGTGCAAAGAGCCAAGTGCATAGAGCCAAGTGCATAGAGCCAAGTGCATAGAGCCAAGTGCATAGAACCAAGTGCATAGCTTCGGCGTTCGCAGCTACGTAAGTTAAGTTTAGCTTTCTAGGGCGCCGGGGCAGGACTTTGATCGTCGATCGGGTTTGCGACCCTCTGCGGGGATCGGCGTGGTCAAGGTGCAAAAACTCGAGGTTTTTTGCGAGTTCTGATCTGCCCGCGCGACCCTCTGCGGGGATCGGCGTGGTCGAGGTGCAAAAAATTGTGGACTTTTTGCGATTTAAATTTCTGATCTGCCCGCGCGACCCTCTGCGGGGATCGGCGTGGTCGAGGTGCAAAAACTCGAGGGTTTTTGCGTTTTTGCGGTGCGCGGATGGGATCGGTGTGGTCGAGGTGCAAAAACTTGAGTTTTTTGCGATTTCTGATCTGCCCGCGCGACCCTCTGCGGGGATGGGCGTGGTTGAGGTAGGTTTTTTTGCGATTTTGCTTTGTGGTGCGTGGATGCGGCGTGGTCCGCAAAATCGTGGTGTTTTGCGATTTCTGATCTGCCCACGCAACCCTCTGCGGGGATCGGCGCGGTGGAGGTGCAAAAAACTGTGGTTTTTTGCGATTCAAAAATTTCTGATCGTGCGCGGATGAACGCTTTGCAGGGTTCGTGCGTGTCAAAGCGCTCTCGCTGCGCCGCCGGGCGTATTCGCCTAAGCCGTGCTCTCGCTGTGGCGCCGTGCGATTTTATAACTCGCGAAGTGGCCTTTTTGAAGTTGTCTCGTGGTTTGCGCGCCTGCTTTTGCAACCCCGCGGTCGCGGGTTCGATTCCCCCCTGGTCCGCGGCAGCTCCAGCTGGAAAATTGCAACCTTTAAGTATGAAAGTAGTACTACTCCGGCTGGAAAATCGTAACTTTTAAGTACGAAAGTAGTACGCAAAGTACACTTTCGCAGCTCCGGCTGGAAAATTGCAACTTTTCAGTACCAAAGTAGCACGCGACGTAAGCTTTCGCAGCTCCGGCTGGCAAATCGCAACTTCTAAGTACGAAAGTAGTACGCGAAGTAAACCTCCGCTGCTCCGGCTGGAATATCGCAACTTTTTCCTGTACCGAAGTAGCACGCGAAGTAAACTTTCGCAGCTCCGGCTGGAAAACCGCAACCTTTAAGTACGAAAGTGTTTCACGAATAGAGGAAACTTGTTCGGAGCAACTTGCTGAGAGAACTTGCTTGGAGAACTTGCTCAGAGGAAATCGCGCCGACAACTTGCTCAGAGCAACTTGCACAGAGAACTTGCTTGGAGAACTTGCTCAGAGGAACTCGCACCAACAACTTGCTCAGAGCAACTTGCACAGAGAACTTGCTCAGAGGAACTCGCGCCAACAACTTGCTCAGACGCGCAACTGCGCGGAGAACTTGCTAGGATTCCTGGGAGAACTTGCTGCCACTGCTAATGCTTTCGGGCCACCCATCTTCTAGTTAATCTGTTGGGAAAAGTCGTAATTTGAGTAGGTCTGGGCCTCATACCTTGAACAGTAGTTGCGATGGCTAGAAACCAGTAGACATGATGGAGCATCAAAACAAACTAATCGCAAGTGCAGAAATGTTGGGTACTTTTTCCGGAGTGGATGCTCCAATTGTTGTGGCCGGATTGCAGTGGCGCTTTGGACGGGCCTCGGTTTTCAAGGCATAAGACCCTGCATATCCTTTGTGGGGGCTAAAACAATTACACATTCGGGCTCCTTAAAAGATACATTTTGCAACCAATTGAAACTTGTTTCTTAACACAAAAATAAAGGGAACCCAAAATTTACAAGGCAATGTTCAGGTGTAAACTGTAAGGATCCCTGACAATTCACCCACAACATGGAACCGTTGGCCGTTCGGCGTTTGGGGGGGGGAAATGGTTTGGACCATGTTCCGTTTAGAGGGACTGTGTCGCTGTCAGGTTCCAAGTTGGGAGGGTAATTCGTCCCAGGGAAAGTTTTGGGGTCGATCGCACCTGCATAACATGTGTCTGCAGGACCTTGTCGTGTAAGCGTTGTGGTCGGTGCTATCATGCCAATCTGTCCTTGCTGTGTGCTGTGTATCTGTAGCTTTGTTCCTTTTGGCAGTGTTGTGATTTCTGCTTGTAGAAAGAACAGGCCACCTTGCTCCACCAACCTTGTAACCGAAAGAATTGGCTGTTTAACCTCACAAACGTCAAATGGTATGACAATCTGTTGTCCACTGTGGTTTGTCACGTAAACCCATCTGTACCCGTGAAGCTTGATGCGTTGGTTGGTCACTGTTCTCAGTTGTGGTCCTGTTCCATGCTCGAGGTGCTGTAGTGTAAATTGTGTTGCAGACCATGGTGGGCATACAGGTGTAGCTGCGCCGCTGTCAATCATGAGACTGACCCACTTGTTATCTTCTGTGAAATGTTGTGCTGTGCCAATCGTGGCAATTGTTACTTCTTGTAGTCCTGAGACGGGTCTGCTGATGAGTCTGCTGGTTGTGGCAGTGCTGGTTGTTGCATCTGTGTCTGATCCTGGCGGTACCAGTTGCTGTCATAGCGTGCCTGACTGTACCAGTCATTTGTCTGGTCATTGGTGTCGAAGTTGCCAGTGTCGCAGTTGTAGATCGCCGCTCTACATTGTTTGGCCGTGTGTCCTGGTTGTCCGCATCCGTAGCAATCATTTATTGCTTGCTTTCCTTTTGCTCCTTTTCCTCCTGGTTGATTGTTGTAGTATCCCTTGTCTTTCCCTTTGTTGCTGTATCCTTTTCCTTTGCCATATCCTTGTTGTCCTGGTACCCTTTGCATTTTCCTTTGTTGCTGTATCCTTTTCCTTTGCCGTATCCTTGTTGTCCTGGTGTCCTTTCCCTTTTCCTTTGTTGCTTTTCCTTTGAAAGGATTTCCTTGTCCAACCGGTTGTTGATTGTATTTGCCTTTTCTTCCTTTGTAGTTGTTGCAGCTGTAGTGGTTCCCGTAGCCGCCATGACCTTTGCCTTTGTTGTACTTTCCTGTGCCCTTGCGCTTGCCTTTGTTTCCTTTGCCTTTGTTGTACCATGTCCTATGTCCATTGGTGCTGGTCCTCGGTTGTTGCTGTTGCCGGATGTGATTGCTTGTAGCCTGTTGGATGATGATGCTGCTCTGTTGTAACTGTAAATGTTGCTGTAGTGGTCCTTTTGTCTCATTGAGAAGTATTGCGATTTTGACTGCGTCTGGTAGTAGTGTGTGGCTGTCTTGCTCACACTTGGCGAGTTGAAACTCCCATGTTGCAAAGCTCTCTTCGGACTTCTGTTCATCAAGCTGTGGTTTGAGTAACCTTGCTAGGTGCCCAATGCTTCGTGTGCCAAGTGGTATGGAGTATCTCAGGTGTAGTGGCCGCCATGTCTCGAAGCTGTTGCCTTGCGTCTTTTGCCTGCAAATTGTAGATGCTGGTCCATCGCATGCGCTCACCAAGATGTAGTGTAAGTTGTTGCTCAGTTGTATCCGTTGCTCTGCTACTGCTTGTGAAGGCGCTGCTGTCTCAAGTTGGCCATTTGTAGCTGGCAGTTGTGACTACTCTGACTGTCTCAGCAGTCTGTTGTATGAAGGGTCTTGTAGCCCATGGTATGCTGTCATCTTGTACTTCCATTAATCGAATGTGTTGTATTCTACTGTGAATCGTGGTGGTGCTATCTTGTACTTGTGAATTCCTTCCAGCTGATGCTGTTGCTCTTGCTCTTGCTCTTGTTGTTGTCGTTGTTGTCGTTGTTGTCGTTGTTGTCGTTGTTGTCGTTGTTGTTGTTGTTGTTGTTGGGCCGCCTTTCCTTGTGTGCGTACTAACCCTCTCAAATTGACCATTGTTTTAGGTCATTACTAGCACCAGCTTGTGTCACGTTCCGCT
Source organism: Effrenium voratum (assembly GCA_963377175.1). Lineage (NCBI taxonomy): Eukaryota > Dinophyceae > Suessiales > Symbiodiniaceae > Effrenium > Effrenium voratum. The sequence goes on along the minus strand of CAUJNA010003405.1, from coordinate 204,931 downwards.
TGGCCTGGGCAACTTCGTGGCAACACTCAAATTTCACGATCTCGGCTATCTCCGGAAACTCAGCGCTTCTGGATTTTGATGGGTTTTGACAGATGCCCCATCCAAAGTCTGTTATCATGGAAGATGCACACCTAAAACGCTGAGCAAAAATCCGTTAAAATCTGTCAAAACTCCGCCAAAAACCAGGGATTAGAACAATCAGGAGGACAACTTCATTTTAAAGGTCATAGCTTCAGCGTCGGCCATGTAATCCAAAAGCATTAGTTCTCTGTGTTGTCCTAGGAGGCTCCTCCAAAAGCAGTAGTCTCCAGAACTTTTCTTTGAGGAGGGGGCTCGGGTATTATGTTCGTGCGTTTCAGCACGCACTGTTTTTCTCCTTTCTTGGTCTTCAAAGCGGCTTCGCCACATTCCTCCCTGCTTGGGCTCCAGTGGTTATCTGATTGACAGATATGCCTTGAAAGTTTGATCGTTTGATATGATATGATATGACATGGTATGCATTTCTGCTTTGGGCAGCATGCCTTCTGCCAACCGAAGTAGCTGTCTTGTGGAAGTAGTGTTCGCAGACGCACTTTTTGGCTGCGATGTGCTTTGTGGCATGGTTAGATGCTGCACATGTGCGATTTGCAGCAGAGCGCAGCCAGGTCAGATGAGACTGCACTGGCCGCAGACCTTCACGCCGCCAAGGCCCTTGCCACTTGACCATCACAAAGCCGTGACTCAGTGCGAAAGCTCGCATCCATGATGACCTCAAGCACGGCCCTTAATTCTCCTCAATCTCCCACATCGGCCCTTCTCATCAATCGCGTAGTGCACATGTTCCTGGTCCCCCCGCCATGTCCTGCTCCTTACGGTTTTTCAGGTTTATCTTCAGGATCCATGGCAGCGCCCGAAGATCAGCCGCCGCTCGTTGCCTCCTGAACATTCCCAAAAGCCGGGACCTTCCCAGCCACTCCTTCTCCACCTCCCGTGGCAAGCCCGTCACCTGCTCCAGGGAAAACACCATCTTCAACACCACTTACCGTCTTGCTACCTCATCCGTCAACTTCACCGCCAGTTGTGACCGCTGAGCGACATTTCCTTCCACACTCCCAGCACATTCCTCTCGTGCTCTCATCAATGACGTGAGCCCATTCACAAGCTCCTTCTGTAGTGAAGAACCGACATGGCCTCTTTCTTATTTTCTCCGCCTCCGGCTGCTCCCTGGTGTTCGACCTCGGCCAAGACGCTCGGCAAACTGCTTCACTACCTGCTGGCTCGGGCTCACGTCCACCTGCATCATCTTTGCCGGGGATGGCTCTTATCATCATCGCCAGCGCTCGTCGCCCCACTCGTTTTCACTTGGAGCTGTCAAGCGCCTCGGGCTTCTCCGCACTGGAATGATCGCCCAATGACAAACCGCCTCAACCGTCTTTCTCCTGCAAGGTGATTCGCTTCTGCTCATCCCCTCCATCAGCTTCAGCATCGCAGGCGAGCACCTTCAGGTAGTCCAGCTTGGCCACAGGGGGTGTTCTGGCCATAGGTCTTGCCCTCGCCTCCTCCACCCTTCTCGCGGCTTTCCGGATTCCGAACCTTTCGTCTCCGCAGGCTATTCCTCCTTGCGCTCCGAGTTCTGGCGCCGATCACCTTGTAGAATCTCTTCCTTTCGTGCATCACGGCCTACAGACCTAAACGCCTGGCTTCATCCTGCAATCCATGTCGGCGTTCTGGCTCTAGTGCCAGGGGTTCTGTAGACCTTCATGTGGGTCTTCCATCTCGGCCTGCTCCTTCTCCGGAGCTCCATCACGACCTGGCCATCCCATGATTTCTGCGACGGGCCGCTTCTGGGCTCATAACCTATGTGTCTGCGTTTCAGCACGCACTATTTCTCTCCTTTCGTGGTCTTGAAAGCGGCTGCATTACAACAAAACCTGAATTAAGGAATCCCCAAGAAAAGAACCAGTATCATGGTGAGCTCGTTGCAACCCCCGGTGAGCTCGCAAAAAACAATTAGGCAGAACAGTTGAACCAAAACAGAAGCCCGCCAGGCCGAACCTACGTGAAGATCGGACCTAGGACTCCAAAAGGCTTGGCTTGCGCTTTCCTAAACAACAAGCCCCGCCCGGAATAGGCTTATTTCGAGTAAACAGATCGGGGTTGCCCCATCCCTATTGGAAGTCGCGCCAGAATGTTTCTCGTAGTTTGTCCTTGGTGGGTGGTGTGAAGGGGAAATACGCCGACCGATTCACGCTCTTTTTTTTTGTGTAGCGAGTATTGAAGATGTTTACTAGGATCCCCCTCTTCAAATGAGCTCTTCACCTGTGGTTCGACTTTGGGGTGGTTCACAAATTAATTACCTGAAGTGAGCTGCTTTGATGACATGGAACCACTGAAAGAAGCTCAATGGCGCGGACTATTTGGATTTGACTATGTGTGGTTGAAGACCAAACAAGCGGGGGAGTTTAAGGGTCGAACCCACTGGACAGCGCAAACATGTCAAGTGAGTCACAACCAAAACCTGGCATTGAAGGAGTCAACAGTTGCGCCGAGATATGGCAACTGCACACGTAGTCCAGAGCATCGGTGGCCACCGCAAAAGAGTACTCTTTTTGTTTGTAGATCTCAAAGACCCCCCCCCCTCGAGAAAAAACACGGATCGGGCACCACTCAGCAAGATCTAGCAAAACCCGCCTACCAGGAAAAATACCCCTGCAAACAGGGATGGATTGAACGATTGCCAGCTTTGTCTCATGAGCTGGGATTCCACAATCAACCCTCGCGCTCTGAGAGAATTTATTCGATCTCAAGAATACACACCAAGGCCAAGCCCTTGCTCCAAATAAGATCCTCGCGGTTTTCTTCTAACAAGTAGCGAATCGGGCTTGGTTGTGGAAACTCTGCCAAAAACTGGCCAGGGTTCCTCAAAGGATGTATCCCACACCATCTGTGGAAGATAAGAAATTCCAAATCAGATGGCCCCAGTTTGTCCATTTTTCCGAGGTGCATGGAGATGCCGTCCTGTGAGGAAGCCACGATCAGCGTGCCCGCTTCCGTGAGCCCGAGGCCCAGATCCCCGCACTGCGAACGCATGCCGGGGCAGTCCTTCGGGGAGTCAACTAACCTCATTTGAGTGACAATCAAAACCTGGTATGAAAATGGTCGTACTCCCAGAACCATGTAAAGAACTAAGGCGGATTTCCGCAACTATTTCTGGCTAAAAACTCCCCCTTACTAACCTTCATCTACCCGGGTTTTGAAAACGTGGCTCATTTTCACATTGCCGTAGCACCTAGGCCTCCCTACAAGCGGAAAATGATCTTCCAGGGTACCCTCCCACAGGTGCCAAGCGAGTGGGAGGGAGGGCAACTCGTAAATGGGCCATAATGGGCCCTGGTCCCGTGGAAATTCCAGCTCCAACCTCCCACTTCCTTCATGATTCTTTTTCACGGACATTTGTTGATATCGCAGAAAGCCCCAGGTTCCAACTGTCTACCAGCACCCAAAAGTGCAGCAACACAAAACAACCATGGCCGTCCAACCCCAGTGAACATTTAACCTGTTGGAGACGGAAAACCCAATCATTCCCAAGCTTGTTCAGAACACAAGTGGAAAGCTGGGAGAACAATCATGAGTACAGATGATTGGACATGGGCTCTTTTGCTTTTAGGTGAACAAACAAACATGGGGAATGACATTTTAAGCTTCATGTGTGCAGCAAACCCAGCCTTCCCTGCACGAGGTGAATGCACATACAGAAACCGTCCACCCCCCTCCCCCAATTCCAAGTTGTTGAAAAGGATGGACGTCAATCCAAAGGCAGGCTACCCGCCCCCGTACATTTTAATCCGGGAGTGCGTCCCCCAAGGAGAAGTCAATTCATCCCAAGTGTCTGTCAACCAGAACAAACCGAACAATTAGAGCTACTACACAAAATGATACAACATGAATCTACACAAAATACACATCCCGAAAAGCCACGTGTGCGTTGAGAACAATAATTAGCTCTACCGTATGTCTTATATGTATACGACTTATTATTATCCACTATTCGAATTATCACAAGTGGAAAAAAACATGATACTGTATTTGCCAAAGCCACCAAGCGTCCCTTGTTCATTGGAGCCTGTTCATCTTAATCCAGGGAGGCAGGCGCTCTCCCCAAAGGGCAAATCGTTCGTCACCCCCGCCCCCCCGGACCCCAAAACCCTTCAAAAGCTTCTTAGAACCTTCTTAGGAGCTGAGCACCTGGATAAAGAGGGCGGGGTTCTGATTGACGCTCCAAGGAGGGCACTGCCTCAGGTGCAATCAATCTTTCAACTAGACTCAAGGACACCTCAAGTCTAGCGGATCTTTCTCGCTCAACGGGTGCGGCTTAAAAGGACCCAGAAAACACGTGAGCGGTCAAAACTACAAACGTTGCCCCCAAAGAACATGGGACAGCTAGGGTTCCATCACTTTTTTGCGGGAAACTTTGCGCTCGTACCCCATGTCGACTTGAACATTTGACGGGCCCTGTGGTTTTGACCGGGGATGGGCCCAATTCCCAGGATTTTGCTTGCGGCCTCACGACTGTCCTTCGTCTCAGAGCAAGCCCAGGTGTAGCCCAACGGGGGGCAAACTTCCCCCAGCGGGTAGATGAAAGGATAGGTGGCCTCACGTCGGGCTTCGTGGGCCATGCTCAGCCAAATGGATCGATCCGACCGTGCCACATGGATACAAGTCCCCTCACGTCCGAAGCGGACTGGCCAGAAACAACTCCCTGGCAAACTAAATGTCCAGCAACTCGGGAAGTGAGTGGTCGGTTAGAAAGGGAAATGAAGGCACACTATAAAGGACACAAGTTCTTGTAAAACGTGAGATAAATTTAGACCTGAAGTTAATTGAAATGTCAAAAAGGCTCAAGCATGTGGGGCCGACGCTGTATGAAGCCAAGTGGAAGCCCGACATTGATTAACAAGAAGTTGGGGCGTTCCCTTCCATTACCGGTGGGAGGGGTGCCAGGAAGATCAACTCCTCTTGCAAGACCCCCTGGCAAATGATATGAGTGATTCTCATGCCTAGGCTGGAATTGGGACCCCAGGAAAAAAGTCCTTTTTGCCTGGTGAGTGGAAAAACCAAAGGGACCCCACATAAGCAAAAAAAAAGAAGAGGGGGGCTGATTCTGGGGAAGATGCTGGCACACGTGCTTGATTCTCAAAAAAACACGGCCTCTTGGTCCTGGCGAGTTTTTTGTGTTTCTATGTTTTCCCTTCTGAATACTTCGGGCTTTGCTGCATGTAGAAACGGCTCTTTGAAAGGCTCTGGTGTGGGTCAAAAATAGGTACCTAAAATGGAACCCTGGCAAATCGAAACAAAGACTAAAACCTGCGGTCCCCTGCGTGGTTTAATTTTGACCCACACCCTTTGACTTCAAAACCAAACCACGCTTTGGCCCCAATCAAGTTGCGCAAGCGAAATACAAATTGCAGGTAACCAACGAGTGTTCTACCGGTTACATGATGGATTCTATTGGGGTTCTTTCGCGGATTTCCGTACCTGGAGTGTCCGGGGGCTTGCTTGAAAGCATCCCCCGACTTTGATGCTTGTCCCTTATCTCTGTCTCCCAAAATGGAGCCAAAAGGGCCCATCTGTTCAGGAGTGTGTATCATGAGGAAGCTTGGGGAATTTCGTCATACCAAGTGAACCTCCCCACATCTCCCCGCTAACGTAGCTCGATTGTTTGTATTACGATAATTCTCAAATGGGTGGCAAGACAAGCCCACGCTCCGCGGAGCTGAAAAGCGGCACTCCCTCCGTGGGGAGTGCCACACGCGCACGTCTTGGCAAAAACAACCTTTGGGGTGGACCCGTAGAGGTCGAAGGCCAAGCGCATGTGAAAGCCTTAAATGAGCAGCGCCCAACATACTGGGATGCCTGGTTCTGCTCAGAGGGTGAAAATGGCTTATTCACGCCTTAGTACAATCCCAGCTACACGCCTCAATATAATCTCAGTACGTCGTTTAGCGAACTAAAATGGCCAATCAGGATGTGCTGCGCTCAAGTGAAGGCCTACGCTCTATCCCCGCACAAAATCCCAATGCCTTGTCCACAGGCCTCCCTTCGTCCGTTTCACAGGCAACCAAGAGGACTCAATAAAAAAACCATTGGCCTTGGTGGAAAGAACTCGCGCAACAACTTGAACCTCTTGTTGGTTAACTGAGTGCCACTTCGGGTGCAGTCCAATGCTACAACCTTTTTGCATCCTGCAATATCCGACATGCCTATCCGATTCCATCCTGCAGATCCGCAAGAGTCAATCGTCAAAACCTCCCGATGATAACACACCCTTATGCTTGCAGCGCGGTCAGCACCCTCAAGCAAATCCACGGAGCAGAGGAAGCTCAGAATCCAAAATGACCGGAAAGTCATGTTTGGCTTCGAGACACGTGCGCACATCTTGCTTCACGCCCGCAAATCAACTGAGACAAAAGCATCATTGGGTTCGTCTGCAATCGAACGGCAAGCCACTGCAAACCACTACAAAATCACAACGCTCCTGAACCTTCTGTCTGGCAAGCCCACCACTGCCGCTGAGACTGCCTTCCAGCCATAACATAATGTAGGCAAAAGCCACTGTACACATGCCATGCCGAATCGGCACAGTTCCCCCTACGGCAGCATCGTCATTTTGGGGTCCCGAACAGTGGTCTATGATAGAAAACCCAATGGCACCCAGGTTTCTGCCCCCTGTCTTGGCCATGGGTCAAAAGCCAAATCGTACCCCCAGTTTTCACATCCCAATCCAACCACTCAAATAGGTTCAAAAACATGGGTGGTCAATTCACCTACCAAAATGAATTGGATCCCAAAACGATTTTGACAGAATGAAGCTCGGAGCAACTCAGCCGATCGAGCGCTAACGAATCCAAGGCTCCGGGTCCCACTGCTCTCCCATTCTTTCACAGCACATGGCTTCCTTCAAGCCTTCGCGCACAGAAAAAATCTGCGGGTTTGTCTATACATCGGGGAACCCGCAAAAATGGCTTGTTTTTCTACTGGTGTCCTACCCCAAAAAAGGTTTCAACAAAATGACACACCCAAATTGACCTTTGTATGTGCCCAAGTTCTCAGCCAGACCTAATGCTTGCAGGATATTTGTCTTTCCAGCACACATCGGCAATACTCAATCTGAAGCTGCCATCTCGGACGGTCAACGCTCCATGGCCATGGCCATGGCTGCCATGGCCACTAGAAAACACTAGAACAGTCGTGTAAACGCAACCCCCACCTAAGCGGACTTTTGACTCTGGCACGTGACCCGGTCGACAAACGAATGAAGCCAGCGTTTGCAAATGCCGCCATCGAGGAAATCAACATTTAAACACCACTACCCTCTTTCCAACAATCATGGAAGTGGACAGGGGGCTTTCCCACCACACAAAGATCGTCTTCTCGCATCCTGTCAGCTTCCATGATTGTTGGAGGGAGGGTAGGGGAAAACCCCACCCCCCTCCCCCTGATCTCTCTTCTCTGAAAAGGGTTGTGAGAACCTAAGGACCTAGCTGGGAAGGGGGGGCCCATGGCTACCAGCTCATGGGTCTGCTCATTTGCGCCCAACAGCCGCACATGCAAATGCAAGGGAGGACGATATCCCCTGTTTACAGGGCTCCGCGCATGAACATGAGAAGCCATGAGCCACGGTCAATAATCTTGGAACTTTTGGCCAGGTCCCAACGAATGGGACCCCTTGGCTTCCTTTTGGTCTCCCTACGGCCCCATTTTGAGACAGATCCTATGACAGCAATGCTACCATTGACAGGGCCCAAAGAAAGGCGATGCTCTTTGGCAGGTAAAAGCATGAGCCTTTGGATGTTTTAACGGACACCCCATTTTCAGTGGACCTTCACCAGCCGCGGCGACCTTGCTGTCAAAAAGCAGCCTCGCACACATGTGCATGTTGATGCATGACGAACATGTCTGCCGCCAGGGGGCAATCGTTGGCTTCCACTCCTGCCTTAGCCCAAGCGTCTCAACCAAGGCAAATATGTGTTTTTGTTCAATACAAGTCGGGGTATCCCTAATCCTAATCTGGCAGCTGATTGGCAATCTGTAGGACACCATAACTAGGGGCACCACTACACTCTGAGATGAGGATTAAGCATCGATTTTGAACAACCCAGAATCTTGCCTCACTTGCCCAGGTGACATGAGAGACAAGGATCTCTTGGTTTGTTGGTCGGTTGTGAGGGGAAATGCTTCCAAACAGAAAGGAACAGGCGTGACCAGGCGACTGAGTTGCTTACCATGATTACAACGAGGTCCCTCCTCCAAAACGAGCAAGTGTGCCAGTGATCTCGTGGTTTGACGAGGTAGACCCTCTTTGTGGAAATAGAGAAGGGCTCAGGCCCCTCTAGTGTCCGCCTATGGACACATTCATGTTGCACGCTTCCAGCAGCAGCGGTAGGCAAGCTACATGATTGGCACTGGTCAAATAAGACTGGAGGTGTTGAACCACCAGTATCAAATTCATTGCTTGGAGCCACGGTCAATCTCCAGTCCAACCCATGACATTGGAAATAGTTGCCCCTATTTCCCGGCGGTATTTCAGTCAGTCTGCCCCACATGACTCCTGCAATACATAGGACTACGGTAAATATTGGCCGTTGTTCATTTAACTGCCTCGCCAAGCAAACCATAGCATCAGCCCTGTCTTTCTCTGTTGAACGTAGAGGTCCCAGTTTTCTCAAGTTTCTCCACTTCGTTTGGTCTATCGACAGCAAGCCCGGTAACGAGGGTGATAGATCCTGGACACTTGCGCGCCATCACAGCAAAGCCCACCCTCAGCCCATTGAGGTCGAGTTGCCCTACCAGTCTTTGAAACTGCTAGGGTACATTGACAACATGGCCATGGGTCAAAAGCCCATACCCCCAGTGAACATCCCAATCCCCACAAAAATAGACTAAAATGGGTGGTGCGCCTACCCCAAAATGGGATGCCACTGGTTTTGACCCACAGCCGCATGCACGCAGCCAACGAAAAGCGGAATGCTGTTGCATAGATGCTTTTCCGATCAGAAAAAACTCCGTTGAGTTACAAGTGGAACCCCAACAGAAACACGTTTTCCTTCGACATTTCCAGGGGACGTTTTCCCGGGGGGCGAGGTGAAACCATTTGTGTCTGGTGCCGCAGCCACGTTTTTGCCAAAAAACATCAGCTGGAACTCATTAAGTTCGATCCAAGCGGACTCACTTAGGGTCGGATCGGGTCCATGTTCTGCAGCTTCCCTGCGGCTCAAAATGATGGCTTAGGTCGGTAGGTTTGTATCCGGGGTCAATAAACCCCTGGTTGATTTTGCTTGGGAAGGGGTGTCCAATTCCGTTTAGTGGGGATTCAGACCACTTTTGGAGGGAACACCCACCCAAAAATGGGACGGATTTATTGATCCTGGTCAACATTAGTGAGTAACAAGGCTACAAATGTTTTCCAAATCTCAAAGAGATCCCGATGAAAGCTCACCATAAAATTACCAGAGTGGCGTTCCCTCCTTAGTTTCTACAGGGTGGCTGCCAGGTTGCCTGCCCTTTACCTGGAAGGACTGGGTTTTTACTGTTGATTTTACCCTGATCCAACAAAAGCAGCCGGGCCGCTGCGCACACGTTTTGCTGGTCAGACCTGAGCGATCCAAATGGCAGAAATGGCAAGTGACACATGTTGACCACAAACTGGAAAATGCAGGCAGAAAGATCCAACTTGGTCTGGAAAATTCGCACATTGGATTTGTCTGGGCACATGACTCCAGGTCCCAAGCCGAAAAGTTGCGAAACCCAGGCAAAGAATAATCGTGGACTTTTGCTTGTTTGACCTTCGACTCGGTGAGCAAGCTCGTGAACATTTTTGTCTAGACCCAGGTGACTCACAAATCGCAACTTGAGACGGCAAGGGCTGCTTGGCTGCTTTGAATGCACGTCACCGCTTCATTGCTGAAGCACAAGCCTTATTTTAACTGGCGTGAATATATTCCTCGCGCAAAAGCGCTGGGACAAACAGACATGACCTTCTCCGCCTGTGCATCCGCAGGGGGCGGGCAACCGAAGGATTTGTGGCCGGTTGGCTTCCTGTTGGCAACGCTTGAAATAGCAACCGTCGACGATGCCAGGGAGGTTCGTGCAGCGGCCGAGCACATGCATCGCCGCGATGCACTAGGCTGCGAGATGTCCCTTTCTTCTTTCTAATGGGGCGAGCTCGAGCCATCTATTTCTAACCAAACGAACCCGAAGAAAAAAATAATTTGAAAAGGGACACCTATGATGAACTGGTCTCAGCGGATTTTTGGGACCCACATGGACACCTATTCTAGGACACCCAAACTGATCCTTGATCGACCGAGGTCCGGGCACAGGCATCTGAGTCACGTCGTCAGTGCCCACCATCTCCTGGACGTACCTACAAGAACCAGGGACCAAAGCGGCACCTCAAATTTCAGTGCGGATTTACATCTAACCACTTTTCAGGTGAGTTCTGATCAACATTCCGAAGCAATGGACATGCGGTTGTTTTGTCTCTGTTGCTTGTCTTGGGGTCAGAACGCGGCGTTTCCCTCAAAAAGCTGAATCTATGAACCCATCTTGAACCCCGGAAAGCCCAACTGCTGGACCAGCAATGTGGGAACCGCCAGAAGAGTCCAACGGCCGTGGCTTGGCTTTTTGCCTCGTCTTCCAAACCGAACCAACGGATTTGCAAGGTGAAGCCACACAACCTTCGACTGGAAACCAATAGATTCTTTAAGGACACCCGCAGCTTGCGTTGGCTAACTTGGCTTAGCATGCCGCGCCAGCCCGCGAATGCAAACCCACTCCACTTGAACAAACTCGAACAAATCTACCAAAAACAACCTTGCAACACCCAAGCAAAATGCGAATCACCTGTACACAAACCGCACAACTCCCTAACACAAAATGCACGATGGCGGAAAGCCTGTGCAAAACCGTTCAAAACCCTTCGCCATTGCAGGTTAAAAAGCACACAAAAACCACCTGCGCCACACCCATGCAAAATCCGCATGCAGCTGTTCGACTGTCAAAGATCTATCTTCTATTATCTTCTATACTGGCGGGCCTGCATGTGTGACGTTGAGTCCATTGCACTGCAGGACCTGTAGTGACCTAACAAGCTGTGATCCGCTACGCAACTTGCCCATTGCACAACTTGGCCGGGTCTCAAGCAGTGACCAGTGCATCTTTGGTTCAACAATGCCTGGCATGTTGGGTTCGTGGCACCTTTCTCGAATTTGTGAAGGAACTGCCAACCAAGATACGTGATCTTCTCCATGCACACATTGTAGTCCTTGTCGCTGCAGCCCTCAGACGGCACAAGCGAGAGGCCCCAAAGGGCAAGGCCCTTCGTGCACCAGCGAAAATGATCCAACAACCCTATCAAAGGATGAAACTCCTTAAGTAAACAACGGTGGGTAAGACTGTGCCACATTCAGGGTAGCCAAGCAAATGATGGCGAAGTACACCTGAAACGGTCAAAGAACAAACAAGTGCAAGTTGGGCGGTTGCCAGAAATACCATCTAACTACAATCCATGGAGTTTGGATGATTCCTAGCAACCCCGCTGAGGCCAGTGAACACGGACGCATTGGGGGCTGCACACTGAATTAAGGCTGCCCAAAAGAAAGAAACCTCAATGTTGGCAAGGTCGCACACCAAAACTCCTGGCGCGGCTAAACTCCTCATGGTTGCCCCTTTCTGGAGGCTGAAATTGTCCAAATATGAGCTCATTCCTATGGTCGCTTTGAAAGGATTGCGTGGGCATTCTAGGAAACGGTTGCCGCGTAGGGACTTGGCAACATCCCAAGTGATGGGACCCCCGGTGTTGTCTGGCAAGGGATGAGACATACACACACAAAGAACTCAGCCCCTAGAACACCAGGATGAAAGTTTGCCCTCCACCCTTTGCCCCCTTGGCGGCAATTTTTTCCATTGTTTCACACTTCAAGCGATTATAATATGATAACGTTTGACCGCGCCGCGCCTGGCACACAACATGCATCCATATAGCCAACCATGTTGACCGGCTAGTGTGTTGCCTTTTGACTGAACTGTGCCAAAAGACATTATATGCTGCTTCCAGTTCAGTGACACTGGCAGCAGATGGGAAACCCTGTTGGATTGACCATTTACGGAAGCCACAAATGGGGCAACGGGGTGACACTGAGCAACTGGGCTTGGCCTACTTTTGCACAGGATAGCGTTGACCTCGAATCCATCTGGAGGACCGTGCTAATCAGGGAAGATGCCCCCTTTATGACTAATTCGAGGCTAACATTATGTAATTAACTGGAAACTCCCGAGCAAAGAAAACAACTTGGAAATGCCAACCACAAGTCTAAGATGTGTGCAACTTGCAAAGCCAGGTGGCCGGTGGCGGAGCATCCTGCGACACACGAGCGCTTGAGCTGAGAGGGTGCGGGAGCCAAACGGGGCTTTCAACGGGAAGTGAGAGACCTGGGTAAACACGAAATTGCTGGGGATGAGGCTGACCTCTGAAAGTCCATTTGCAGAAGGATGCCTTTCGTGAGGTCTGATCTTGCCAGTGGAATCAGCGTGTCCTTGCCTGTGGGAAGTCTAAGTCGCCCAGGACCCTCAACATTGATGGGATATGTTTTGACGGAACCTCATGCGAGTGGTGCTAGGGCCCTGCTCCATGGAGAAACGAATCTATGGAAAGCTGGTTTTCGAACCGCCAACACCCCTTTGGAGTAGCCATGTGGGCCCTCCAAAAAGCCTTCCTTCCTGGTCCTCCCGTATCGCTGGATTCTATGACTGACATGATGGTGTACCCTCTGGTCACAGGACAAAAGATATTGCATTTGTGGCCACTCAACTCGGTTGTTTCAAACAAACACACCGACCAATGGCTAGAGCTTCCAAAAATTATGAGGTACCCTTCATGTTTTACGCGGTCAACAAGAAATATGGAACAAAACGCTTGTCAACTTTGTGGCGTCCCAAAGAATCCAAACAAATTATCCGGGCTTGTTCAGCATTTGGGGCGTGATTGCCAAAATGAGCTTTTAGCAGAACACATGGTTGTCGAAAAGCGGCCCACACTATGTCATCCACCGTGAAACAGAAACAAGCAGTTATTGGTTCTGGCTGCTTCTCGCCTTTTGCGTCAGGGTTTGCGTAGGGCGCATTTTTGTCGGCCCCTATGAAAGCCGATGAAACAAAACGGCCCTCGCGTGGGGTTTCCCACAATTACCCAGAAGTAAATTCCCCTGGTTGATACCTCGGGGTGCGTATACAGGCATACATGTGGACATACATGTACGCATACAATCGATTCCATTACACTACATTGCATTGCATTGCATTGCATCACATTACGTACAATACAATACATTACATTACATAACAGTACATTACATTACATTACACAACATACATAACATACATAAC